>CM060961.1:161318245-161423245 GCA_030765045.1 Tenodera sinensis | reverse complement strand
AGGAAGGAAGGAAGGAAGGAAGGAAGGAAGGAAGGAAGGAAGGAAGGAAGGAAGGAAGGAAGGAAGGAACGAACGAACGAACGAACGAACGAAGGAAGGAAGGAAGGAAGGAAGGAAGGAACGAACGAACGAAGGAAGGAAGGAGGGAGGGAGGGAGGGAGGTAAGGAGGGACGGAAAGAAGATATGAATATTTAAAATGTTCTAAACACAAACTATCCTTTCACATTAAAATATGTTTATTTGCTTTTTAATTAATTATTATTTTCTTTTTCCGAATGGCTTTGGCGATTTTGATTAGAATTGCATGTTTTTACTTTCTCTACTACTTATAATAAGTAAAGGAAGTATTGTATTCCACCCAAAAATTCAACGTCGAGATTTCACCGGAAATATATATTTTGAGGCATCCTGAATAAATTAAAAAAACGCTGTGTTTTCGTAGTATTTAACTCAACACTTTTACTACATACGGTACCGCAGGCGGTGACACAGATGATACATGGAATGAAGATGGAGCACCGGTGGAATGAGATGGCAGGGGAAACCGGAGAACCCGGAGGAAACCCGCCCCAGCGCCGTTTCGTCCACCACGAATCCCACATGCGGTTGCCTGGGATCGAACCCGGGCCGCTTTGGTGAAAAGCGAATGATCAAACCATTCAGCTACGCCGCGGTCGTGTGTGTGTGTGTGTGTGTGTGTGTGTGTGTGTGTGTGTGTGTGTGCCTGTCAGTCTGTGGACAGCATAACTCAACATGGAAAAGTCGGTTAAAAACCAAAGTGGGTGTTTAAATTTAATGCCTTTCAAGTGATGATTTTGAGGAAAATCTCTCCAGCCTAAACTACCCTTTACATGGAAAATGTTTTGAACATTTTTATTTTATCGAAAATGCTCTAACGATTTTGATTAAAATATCATGTTTAAGATATTTTTATGACAAATGAAATGTATATTTTGAATTTTCTGACTATAGCCAAGGACTTAGCAAGGTTATGACATTAAACGTTGTGAGCTGTGATGACACGAAATACTGTATACTGTGTTAATGACGAGGAGAAAACTGTGTATTTGTAATAACATTTTAGAATACAATAAAATGATAGAAAAGTAACCGGACTCATTTTGTCACAATATAAGTTGCAGATATTCGCATGAGAATAAAATGTTATCCTCTTACTAATTGAAATTCTATACTCCTGATTAAATTGAAAAAATCATAAGAGCAAACCAATAAGTTGAGCTTACTAGAATACACAGTTTGTAACAAACAACGTTTTTATAGCTTTAGCAGAGCGAATCGCATGTTATGCTTTCCCAAGCAGATCATTTGACCAACATGCTTGAAATATTCAAATCTTATTTTTGTCGCAAGAGTGGCCCATCGCGGCTAAGCATTTAAAAGTATATAATGAATGACATAGCTTGCAACTAAAAACGCAACTTTAAGTATTGTAGTTAACGAATATATGGGAATATGTCAAAGTATGGAGAAAATGGCATGAGTATTCACATCCAATTTTTTCCCCCTTTTCTTTTGAACATATTTTAATAATACGATGGAAATATATATTTGAAAGTCTTCTGTGATATTTTATATGTATCTGACTTTCTCCAATTGAACGAATAAATTTTGGCTGCAAAGTGATGCAATAAATCTCAGACATTTCCTGGCTTGAGTTATTCTGGCCACGTTTACAGAACGGGTTTGTTGGTAACAAAAAAAGGACGGAAATACGCAAGTAGATAACAGCTAACGGTATTATCTTCGGCTTTTATCAAGAAATGTGTATTTGTACGTTACACAATGTACAGAAACTTTTTTACTCTTATGAAGCGTAATATCATGAGTTGTATTATTACTAGCTATAGTTAAACATGGCAGTAATGACAAGATTAGTGATTGGGAGTTGGGCATTATAGACTCATCATTAAATATTTGATAAACGAATCTGTTGTGACCGCAGACGTTGCTCTTGCGGCCAGTGCAGCTTTCACAGTAGTCCCTGTCATTAAAGTTGTACTCAGGTACCTGATTGGTGACTTACGCCCTTTCCCTGTCATTAAAGTTGTACTCAGGTACCTGATTGGTGACTTACGCCCTTTCCCTGTCATTAAAGTTGTACTCAGGTATCTGATTGGTGACTTACGCCCTTTCCCTGTCATTAAAGTTGTTACTCAGGTACCTGCTCGGTGACTTACGCCTTTTCCCTGTCATTAAAGTTACACTTAGATGATTGCGTCAGTTCTTCGTAAGTAAGATTTGTGGATGTTTACCCAACCTTCTTTCCTCAATATTTCTGTGAAAAGAAACATGAAGGAAAAAAGAAGTTCAAATGTTCATAGATGCTAACTAATCTAGGTTTTAGCCCGGACACATCTAAACACAAAACAACGAACCTTTCCAAAGCGGTTAATACTACACTAAATGACGTAAAGTTAGTTACATGTTTTAATATTTCGACATTTTTGTTGTTACAGGTTTTCGTTTATCTCATATTGTTTCTTAGTTTTAATTATTTTCTTATTTAACGACGCTGTCAATTGCCAGGATCACATCAGCGTCGCCGGTGTTCCGGAATTTTGTCCCACAGGAGTTCTTTTACATGTCAGTAAATCTACTGACATGGAGCTGTCGTTTTTAAGCACACTTAAAAACCATCGGCCTAGGCCGGGTTTGAACCCGCGACCTTGGGATCAGTAGGCCAGCGTCTAACCAGACCGACATTGTTTCTTAGTTATATACAGTTCAGTGATAATGCGAACTCCCCAGGCTATTTAAATAAACATTAAAATACACATTTTATTGGTAATATAAGTTCAAATGTACGAAATTGTAGTGAAAACCATTTGACAATTTTGGGGAAATAAACAAAAGTATTTGCCACGCAAAATATGTTATTAATGAAGGAAATGTAGAAATCTTCGCCTTATGCTTATAAAAGAGGCGCGTACCATTACCGGATATACAGACCATTTTCTAAAAATGGCATTTCTCGAGTAAAATGTCGATATTGAATTTAGGTTAAACATTGTGTATCTCCTACTGGTCATAGGTACTCGCAGAGAAAGTAAGGGTTATAACTTGCCTATGTGCTTAAATAACTAAACTGCTGTCACTTTGTACAACAATTCTTTGCACAGCAAGATTATGAAATAACATTCATTTTTGAAAAATGCTGCATGTAGTGTTTTATATATAGAGCAAGGTACAATTAAACGCATTAGAAGATATCAAAAGGAATGGACTAGAAGCATCAAACCTTAGATGGAATGTGCTTATAAGTTTAATAAATTACACAATTTTAAGAATTTATGGACTACTATTACAGGAGCATTTTGTTGAATAATTAAGTGATACTGGAACTGATTGTCTGAAGCCATGAATACCAGCATGGATTTGGATTTGGTTTAAGGGCGCTCAACTTCTAGGTCATCAGCGCCCTTAACAGACTCATGGCAATAGCCAGATATAAATTTCACTCAAAAAATAAAAATGCTAGCAACAAGAAAAATATTCAAAGGTAAAAAGCAGTGGCAATAGCCAGATATGAAACAAGGTGATAAATATGTCCAAAATCAGAAACAGATAATTAAAAATTTTAAATCCTCAAATTTATATTGCACTGCGCTAAAAAATTAAAAACTCTATCAACCGCTGTTTTGTCGTCCGCTAGGACCTCTGCAAGTCTGGCAGGCAGCTGCAGAGAATCCCGAAGGTGCGCTAGAGAGTAACACTCTAGGAGCACGTGGCGAACCGACAAAACGTTGTCACACAGCGGACATAGAGGCGCAGGGTCCCTTTTAAATAGGTAACCGTGCGAAAAAATGCAGTGTCCTATTCTTAATCGAGCCAAACTAACCTCCTCGCGACGAGATGTGCGACAGGAAGTTACCCAGTTTATCGGAAGTTCTTTCACTTCTCTAAGCTTATTACCGCGGAGAGCTGACCACTCGTCGTGCCAGGACGACAGCACCGCTCTCCGCACTTCAAGCCTAAAGTCTTCCGAAGTAACACGTGAGATGGTAATTCTGGGTTCTGTAGTTGCCGTCTTTGCTGCTAAATCTGCCATTTCATTCCCAGGCAAACCTACGTGACCAGGAATCCATGCACACACCACATCAACACCAGAAGCGTGTAAAACATGGAGGGCATCCTGGATACGTTGTACAATAGGGTGGGGGTTGTACAACTGACAAAGGCTCTGCAGTGCACTAAGGGAATCGCTCAAAATCAGGCAGTCACCTAATTTACGACGGCGAACATACAAAACGGCTCGATAAATTGCATAAAGCTCTGCAGTAAAAATGGAAGTGCTATTTGGAAAACCGAATGTATATGGTTCGGTTCCATAAACATAAGCACATCCAACACCGTTGGTGTTCTTTGATCCATCGGTGTAAATGTATTGACGGTCAGAGTAGCCTGACAAAAATTCTAAGAAACACGTGCGGATACTTGAAATAGGCATCGTGGACTTCTGGTGTACGGTCATCCCAAGATCTACATGGGGCGTACCAGATAGCCAAGGGGGGTAAAGTCTCTCGCCCTTGGCGAACATCACAGGCAGTTCCACTCCAAGCTTCACTAGGAGCTCTTGGAAACGGAACCCCGCAGGCTTTGGATTAAGGGTGCTATTTCTATATCGTTCTCTTAGCGTGGTGGTGAAAAAAGAAGCGAACGTTGGGTGCTTAGGCATACATCTAAGCGCACAACCATAATTTGCCAAGAGAATCTCACGCCGATAATGCAGAGGAAATTCTGCGGACTCGGCGTAAAGGCTCACCACTGGGCTTGTTGGAAAAGCTCCTGTTGCAATGCGGATGCCCCTATTATGGACCACGTCTAATCTTCTCAGCACAGATGGTCGTGCTGACGAATAAACAATACACCCATAGTCTAGCTTGGATCGGACCAATGCGCGATGTATTCGCAACAAAACTGTTCGATCCGCTCCCCACGATTTGCCATTCAGTACTCGCATAATATTTAGGGAACGGTCACATCTCGCTCTTAGCTGTGCAATATGCGACGACCAACTAAGCTTCCTGTCCAAGATCAAACCCAGGAAGCGCGTCTCTTCTGCGAAGGGAAGTGAATCTGGACCAAATCGGAGCGAAGGTGGTAATCGTCTCCTACGGCGCCAGAAATTAACGCAGATTGTCTTCTCAGTTGAGAAACGGAAGCCGTTTCTTACGCTCCATTCTCTAAGGTTGTCCAAACATTGCTGCAGGCGCCGTTGTAAGAACGCCGTGCGCTGAGAAGTGCAATAGACAGCGAAGTCGTCTACGAATAGGCATGACGAAACTCCAGGTGGAACACATTTCCAGATGGAGTTAATTGCTATAGCAAAGAGCGTGACACTTAGCACCGAACCCTGAGGTACTCCCTCCTCCTGAACAAAAGAATTAGAAAAAACCGAGCCGACCCTTACTCGGAAAAAGCGGTCCTTCATAAACTCCTGAATGAAAAGTGGTAGGCGTCCACGTATGTTCCAGGTATACAGGGAACGTAGAATCCCTGCTCGCCAGCACGTATCATAAGCCTTCTCAAGATCGAAAAATATGCCAACGGTTTGACAGTTCTTCATAAAGCCGTCCATTATCTGTGTCGATATTGACACAAGATGGTCAACAGTTGAACGGCGTCGTCGAAAACCACACTGGATGTTAGTCAGTAGGTTACGACTTTCTAACCACCATACCAATCGTCCATTGATCATGCGTTCCATCACCTTGCAAAAGCAACTGGTGAGGGAAATAGGACGATAGCTGGAGGGAAGATGACGGTCCTTCCCAGCCTTCAAGATGGGAATAACGGTGGCCTCCCGCCAATTTTCTGGGAGTATACTGTCAACCCAAACACGATTATAGACCTCGAGCAGGAATGCCTTACCTTCAGGAGAGAGCCGTTGTAACATTTGTACATGAATACCGTCCGGTCCTGGTGCTGAACATCGCGAAGATTTCAGGGAATACTCCAGCTCTGCCATGGTGAAAAGGCGATTGTAATCTTCTACGTTTCTAGAACGAAACGAGAAGCCTTGAGATTCCACCTGAGTTTTAATTGGAAGGAACTCAGGGGAGTAATTTTCCGAGCTAGACACTTGTGCGAAAGCACTGCCAAAGGTATTGGCCACTTCAAATGAATCAACAACAGCTCCTGCGGCTGTTTTTAGTCCCGCTATTGGTATTTGGGTCGTTTTAGCTGCAACACGCCTTAATCTATCCCACACAACCGAGGAAGGTGTGTGTCGGTTAAATGAAGGTACAAATTTGCTCCATGATGACTTTTTTCTATCCTTAATGACTTGTCTGGACCTGGCGCGCATTTTCTTGTATTCGATTAGGTTTTCCAAAGTAGGGTGACGTTGGAAAACCCTAAGTGCACGCCTTCGAGCACGAATGGCATTCCGACATTCTTCCGTCCACCAGGGAACGGGAAATCGACGGGGGTGTGTAGTCGACCGCGGAATCGATTGTTCAGCAGCAGAGAGAATCGTCTCCGTGAGATGCTGCGCCAAATTATTTACTGAGTCATGCTCGTTGTAGGTAAAGACAGCCAACTGGGTGTAAAGGTTCCAGTTGGCATGGTCCAAACGCCATCTGGGCATACGAGTGGAAAATGTATGTTGCGTCAAGAGACTAATAAGACATGGGAAGTGGTCACTAGAGTGTAAATCAGAGATGACATTCCATTGTAAGGAGACTGCCAACTGAGGTGAACAAACTGCAAGATCGAGGTGTGAGAAGGTGCTGTGCGAGTCAGAAATGAATGTAGGCTCTCCAGTGTTGAGGAGAGCTAGGTTGTGACTGTCCAAAAAATCGGAAATGAGTGTACCTCTCGCACAAGCGCGACTTGAACCCCAAAGTGGGTGGTGCGCATTGAAGTCTCCCACCAACAGAAACGGTGTTGGCAACTGGGAAACTAGATCTTCTAAATCAATGTGCGAGAAGTCATGGGACGGAGGTAAATATATATTGCAGATGGTGAAATGGATGTCTGGCAGTATAATCCTTATTGCAACTGATTGGATATCAGACTGTATTGGTACAGATTGCATATATATGTCATCTCTCACAAGTATCATAGCGCCGCCGAATACCAGCATGGTAGTATATGCGGATGTGAATAAATTCAGATCTCAGGGATTTCTTGTGACACACGACGAAATTAATTTATTTGTTAAGCATCGTAATATGTTCTGATGCCGTAAATTCGTCTTGGGCACAGTTTTCAACATAAAAGTTTAAATTACCACAAGAAAATGGAGCAAGTGAGCAACGGAAAATAACAAGGTACCTATGTGTTTAAATCAGTACTTGGCAGGGGTACGTATGGCCACTCACGTTATTTCACAGCTGTTCATTATTTTGTCTGGCTATGCTGTTGTATATTGTATCAGGGATTATGTACTTACTCAACACAGTGCACGTTCATCTGCGGAAATAGAAGCTAAAGGACCTCTTATACTGATTTACAAGAAATTTAATTTCCTGCCCCTAAGTTCGTGCGCAGGAACTCCACACACGCACGCGCGCGCGCACGCACACACACACAGACACACACAAACAGACATACAATATGCCATCTTTGGCTTCAGCATGCGGGTATACAAATATAAATGTGTATTTATTCATCTAGCCAAAGAGTGACAAATGACAATTAGTAATTTTAAAAACAAGTTCATCACTAATAGAAAAACAGAATAAAAAAACGAATTATAACAAAGTGTTTAAGATCAACGTTGGTATTATATACTCCAAAACAAAAGTAACGTGTTCTTGTTTTAAAACAGGTAAAGTAAATGGTTTTACAGGATCTTAATTGAACGTTTGAGGGTAAGAGCTGTAACATTCTACATAAGATGACCCTCAGATGAAACGTTTTGAAAACAATGAAACAAAAAACTTTGTTTAGCATTATCGTATATCTATACATTTTCGGGCCCAAATGACCTTGTTGTCGACGGGCCCTCAAACTCCACTCACTCACTCGCTCACTACTCGCTCACTCACCCACTCACTCGCTCGCTCACTATACATTTGGGCGGGCTTTGATGCATTTGAAGTGGAAACGTTAGCGGCTCCGTTCTTGCTTGCGCCCGTCGTCTTAAGGTTCTGGTCATCCTTCGGGTTTCTCTCCTAATCCCTCCTTCACAGAGATAATGGTAAAAGCATAAAGGCCGGGAGGCTACTTGCGGGCTCTGCGCCGGTTGCGGTGGCCATATCCAAGAATCAAACACGGGACCTATGGGCATAGGGACTAGAACACTGGCGGATTAGTGTGGCCGGTTTTTGTGAGGTTTCCTTACCTTTTAGATGCTGTAGACTGTTTATGTTGAAGGAGAGAGGATGAGTCTAGATATATACAATGGACGCGTGTCTGCAATTTGTATCAAAAGAATGTGCGTAAGCTGTGCTGTATATGTTTAGTTACTACCTTTTACTATATCTAAAGTGAATACTACATAGTCGGTTCATTGCAGTGGACAATAATGTACGGAGGTTAAATATGAACGTTCTCAGCCTTTCACTTTAACAAAACCTATATTGTGAAAAACTCCTTTCGACATTGCAACAGGTAATAAGTGCATACGAATAATACTCTATATCACTGATATATATTTTTTACACCTTTTGATCTGGATGGCTGATTTCTTTTTTGTATAATACACCTCGCACAGCACACACCATTAAAAAAACAATTGTTTTCCTAACACATTCTGGAGTTTATCGTTCACATTTTTCTCAACTTTTCCGGCTTTGATTTTCTTAATTTTTACACTACTTCCACTTTGTTTATAGTCTTTTGCAAGTATAATTCTGATGTTTATTTAGGAGGTTATTGCGTTGGATAAGCAACAAAAGTTATTCTTTATGAACTTTCAACTACTAAAAAATGCATATGATTCTTTGGAATCTAAAGTATTATTCACTTTCACAGTATATTCGATATATTTGTTTACAAACAGTCTGTACCCAGAGGACACGTGCCAAGACAGTATGCTCTCTGCATCAGTAACTTGAAATCACGAACCAGGTCACTCTAATCCGCCCTCTACTCATAATAGCATCGTAAAGAAAAGACTGAACTTATTAGGGAAAATCCTTTATTTCCTTGGTCAGGCTAAACGTGAGCTTGACTGTAGTCATCGTTACGTCTTAAATAGAAAAACCGGAAAAACTCGTCCTGTTGCAATCAGGAACATGTCTTGTAATGTAAAAGAGATGTTCGACATGTGAGTGCTTTTGTTATACAAATAAATATTTATTTGAGACAAATAAAAGAGTAAATTATTTTGCCTGGTTATAACTAACGACGAATGTCATTAATTCACATTTGTAGAGCAATTAAAAAAGTCGATTTGTATGTACTGACTAATAGCAAAGTATTAGGTGTTTCATAACCTTATTCAAGTAGTTTTAGATTACTGGCCATACAGCTATCATTATGAATGACATCAATTACTCAACATTTTTTAATAGTGTTTAAAGCTAGTGCTTGCTACTTGTATGATTACATGATGGACGCTAATGATACAAGATATAAAATAAAATACTCTAAGTGTAGCTTTAGAGCCCTTCTTCGGCATTTTCTAGTAAAGAAAACTGTGGAAAACCTGGGAAAACTTAGGCAAAGAGGAAGGCCTTGACGGGATTTGAACCACGACTTACCGTTTACAAGTTCGTGCTTTAACAATCTCGACCACCGCTGTGCCACAAAAGTCAGCATAAATTATATTCTCTTTATAACTAACTGCCATATTTAGTAATGTGTACATATAATATAGATTATAACAATTATCGATATTTTTGGGGCTCTATCTCAAGCAATTGTCTATATTAGGCAGAGAAAGTGTTGAATTGCATTAAAAATTCTATACAGAGATTTAATAGTAAATACATATTCTGAGGTCTCCTGAATAAAAATAAACATTACATATCAGAGGTCCCCATACGCATTGCAGCTGTGATCAGCATAAGTCAAAAAATGAAATATGGGCTAATTATATAATTTAACAAAACCTGGTTAAAGGTACAAGGACGCGAGATCAAGATTTTCAATAAAATTCCCGTCTTAAACTACTCGTTAGATCGAAAATGTTTCCTTAATTTTGATTTTCTCAAAACTGATTCTAACGACATTGATTGAAGTATTATACAGGTGTTAGGGGTGCCAGAGCAGATATTTTAACTGGTCATCGAGGACAGTGTAATAAGGACTATTACATCACTCTTACTTCATTTTCAGACTTATAATCTTAGTTATTAAGGGTAGTATATTTTCAGGCTGGCTAGTACTTGTAAGATGGCGTGGCACTGAAGACATGGCGCTGAGTGCACTGATCTTGTGATAACTAATGGTGCCGGAATCTAGTTCCAACGCTTTCTGCAAGGTCAATTACCTCACAATACCTAGGCTAGTAGGTCACGCACTGAGGTGTGAAACAAAACGGATAATATAACGATAGGCGTTAAGTCCTTGGGGGGGGGGGCGGCAATTGAGCTACTTGATGGAGAAGTAGCGGCCCCAGGCCGAGAAGGCCGCATAGGGAGGGCTCGGGACGCTGACCACGTTCCACCCTCCAGTATTGCACCCCACTCATGACGCCTATAGTGGGCAGAGGTGGGGACGCAGCGACTGGGCGGTAAGCCTTTCATGGGGTGCCGCGCTGTGGTTTACTTTTTATAGGAAAATTAAGAAACAAACATCCAGATATGTGGTCTACACAAAGATTCCAGGTTAATTTTCTCGTTCAAAAGTATAACTTCCCAAGATGTTGATATTATCAGGTTTTGTTTCCATGTGAGCGATGTTCAATAAATGCTTAGCTTTATGCGACGTATTTATTCAAATGTGTTTTTTTTTTTCATTTACAACTGATAACAGTTGCTATCTTTTTAATCGTATAATATTGGGTTGGAGAAATAAAATTTACAGAATGGAACAAATGTTTTATAAATTGAAAGAAGCGAGATGCTTTTATTTTGTCACTGTACAGCAATTCACATTATTCAGCAACATTTTTCTCGTAGCCAAGTATTTCAAGAAAATAAAATTTTATCCTAATGGATTGAAATGCGCATAACTAATGTGTAGTACTTATGTAACTAATCAAACCTAAATTTGCTTTGCAATGTGCGAGTATAGGTAATATCCTCAGTAATGTTGTCCGTATTTTGTAAGGCCAAGAAAACATCATGCCAAAAACTAATACTTATACGATAATAATAAAATATCATTTTTTCAACATTTTATGCTGGCTTTGTTTAGGAGCGCTTTCGTGACTTCATGAGTAGTGCAGGTAGTTTGGGAGTATTCACCGCAATAATCTCTTATTATCTTGTTGTTTAGGAAGAGAACTAAGACGCATTTTATTTTGCATGTCTAAAGAGGAAATATAGAGAAAAAGAGAAAAAGAGAAAGAGCAAGAGAGGCAGAGAGAAGGAAATAGAGTGGACGATATGCACGGAAGTGGAATATTTCATTCGAAAACAGCTGTAAAAGAAAATAAACTAAAAAAAGAAAGCAGCATGCAGATTACATGCCCGAGTTTAACAGTAATGCAAATGATGAACGAGCGAGATGGCTGCGCCGTAATGTGCCAGGTTCGCACCTGGGTTAATTTCCATTGGGCCGGTCTCCTCTTTGAGTTTTTTCGTGGTTTCCCCGGGTTGGTATGCGAATAGAGGGGTGGTTTTCGTTTTACCACGGAATTTCGGTGTATTATTTCCTTTCGCCTGTTTCAATACGTCTTTTTGGGGTTGCACGGCGGTTGGTGTGCTGCGGTAAGTGGTGGAATGTCGTTGGTGTTAAAATTCCTTTTCTATTCAACATATATTATTTTTTGTGAGCCAATGAATAAAGCAACCATCAAATGCATATTTGAATCGTTAGATAACACGTTTGATATTATGTAAGCAAATTTATATACAAATAAGAGCAAAAATGAAGTGCAAGGAATTAATTTGATACAAAATGCAAAACTGAGAAAAAAAAAACAGCGTGGTGCACCCCAGTGTAGTTAAAATGAAGTGCACAGGTGACTTAAACATGTGGCTGGACTTTTAAAAATGATGGGTTGGGAAAAATGTATGGCCAAAGTAATTCAGAGGTGTCTATAAAATGTTTATATAATATAATTTAAAGATCGAAAATATCATTTTCACCTACAAATTTAGTCCTAGGGTTCGTAACATACGGGGCTCTAATGACCTAGCTGTCGACGGGCCCTTAAACCCTAATCACTCACTCACTCACTTACTCACTCACTCACTCACTCACTCACTCACTCACTCACTCACTCACTCACTCACTCACTCACTCACTCACTCACTCACTCACTCACTCACTCACTCACTCACTCACTCACTCGTAACATACACCACTGCTCGGTAAAAGAAGAAAAGGAGAACGCTCCACACTTCACCCAACACGCTGAGAATGTTAGTAAAATGCCCCCTTAAGCAGTAGGGACGGCATCTACAGAACACATGCAGTGCAATCTCAAAACCCATTCAACCTATCTTGATAATTCTTTCATAATTCAAAAGCCCAATTTGTTCTGACGGACATCAGGCTATGAAGCACCTTCTAATTTTATTTCATAAATTCCTATAAGATTGAAAAGGATTTACAAAGTATCTTTTAGTTGAATAAGATCACGTTGGAGTTAAGAACATCCCTATGAAGAAGGCCTGGACTTTTCGTTGAGAATACCACGGAGTAGAATAATTGTAGTTGCTACTCCATGGAATATTGTTACTGCATTCTGCGATAGTGGAAACAAAAGCCAGTTACATTTTATTGCACGTAATATACAGTAATGACTATGATGTAATACTTCGACAAACAGAAGCCAGAGTTTAAAAAGTGACAATCGATCCTGGCTATATTTGTTTCTTTATTTGACATTTACGAGACACTGCAGGTTTGTATATAATAAAACAGTCTCAAAACTTCCGAATAACCTTTAATTCTATAGATGTATGCACTGAAGTTTCTGGATACCAAAATTTTCTCATGTAGGAATGTTTTGCCTTATTTTCTATGTTCCTAAGTTGTGATAAAGTTCATTAGCAGGACGTGCTAAATTGTATACATGCAGAAAAGTGATTACATTAGAAATCAGTGAACAGATATTGGGTACACTTCTGTACTTCTGGGCATGAGGGAACTACCTTAAAAGCGAAGAATAAGAACTAGTGTGTAACACTGAGAGTATCAGAGTTATGTGAACACTTAGAGACTGTGACCCATCCACCCACCCTTTTTAGGAGGCTTTTTATAGGAAAATGATGGAATTATGTCAACAACTATGCGTAGGCGAGTGCCAAAATAATTGCGGGATTGAAATCCATTGGTTTGCGAGGTGTTTTCCTCCTGCTCCTCCTCTTCTTCTTCATATGTGAACGTTACCATATTAAGAAGGCGTGCTCGCTTTGCTCGCGTGCTTTGGTATAGCATCACTCGCGGTAGACGACCCTGACATACGTTCTACATGCTCCAGCCGTTGTTTTTGATACTTTATTAACCTGGTATCGATGTTTTCTATTTGTAATTCTTGTCTTATATCTCCGCTTCGTCTGTGATCTGTAAGTCGGCATCCCGCCACTGCTCGTAGAAAGCGCATTTCGGCGGTCTCTAACCTATTCTTGTACTGTTGCGTATTGTACCCAACTTTCATATCCATACGAGAGTGTCGCTATTACTATTATATTGTAGAACTTCATTAGCGTCTCTTTCGTAACTTTCCTAAGCAGGCTTCTTCTTCATCTTCTTCTTCTTCTTCTTCTTCTTCTTCTTCTTCTTCTTCTTCATCATCATCACCATCATCTTCATCTTCTTCTCATTGTTTCACATATATGTTGGAATCTCCTCAGCTTCTCGTTATATCATATTCTTTATTTCCTCCTACATTGACTCCCAAATAATTAAAGTTCATAATTTTTCTATTTTTTCTCATTTATTACTATTTTACATCTTATGGGACTTTTCCCTATAAAAGCTATTACTTTAGTTTTTTCTTCCAATGTTTCATATTGTATTCGCCAGCTACCACATTCAATTTATATATTGAAGGAAATTATGGATGCAGGAAAGTCGTACTAGAAGAGAAACCACCCCAGCTGTTGAGGACACAGAGTAGCTGAGGACATCTACCGTCAGTGATTATAACCAAATAGTTGTTGTTAACGCCACCAGATGCGTTTTTGTTCTTGCTTTGTTTTGTAAAAATAAAGAGAGTTTAAGTATGGAGACCTAGCTGTTTGTGTACGTTATTTATACTACGACATACTGGTGCCGAAACCGGCTTGGTGGGGAGGATGGTGGGAAAGGATGATCGGTTCCACCAAACGCTGTCTCAGAAAGGTACTTGGTCGATCACAGGTCGATGAAGAGGGACTCAACACTGTTCTGATCAGCATCGAAGCCACACTAAATTCACGTCCCATTGTACAAGACGGGAGCAATCTTGAAGCTCTTACACCTTCCCATTTCCTCAACGGAGAGAAACTCACGACCATTCCGAACGGACCTGAGCCTGACGGAAGAAAAGATCTTACGAAGGAATTCCGAAAGAAGATGAAAATCTCCGAAGACTTCTGGCGAAGGTGGAAAAAGGAATACCTCCTGCAACTGCGGAGTTACCACGAGGTTAAGTGTCCAGCCGGCAAACATCCGAAACTGCGAGTTGGAGACGTCGCCCTCCTGCAAGAAGACGTCCTGCCCAGACACATGTGGAAGAGAGCCCGAGTCGACGAAGTACTACAAGGGAGAGATGGCCGAGTGAGGACAGCCATCCTGCGTCTACCCGATGGTACGAGGATCAGTCGACCGGTACAACTGGTGATTCCACTGGAAATCGACCAGGGTGGGGAGGATGTTGAGGACACAGAGTAGCTGAGGACATCTACCGTCAGTGATTATAACCAAATAGTTGTTGTTAACGCCACCAGATGCGTTTTTGTTCTTGCTTTGTTTTGTAAAAATAAAGAGAGTTTAAGTATGGAGACCTAGCTGTTTGTGTACGTTATTTATACTACGACACCAGCATTCGCCTACAAACCCGGAGAAGCCCCTAAAACCACGAGTCAGACCGCGCGGGCACCGGTGTAGAACCCAGGACCTCCAGAATGCGAATCACACACGCTACCGAGGCGCCACCTTTGAATAACTGCCATTTCTCTTTCATTCCGTTTCCTTCTCAAGTTTCAAACATGCTTCAAGGCCTCGTGTCGAATCAATGGCGGTGCCGAATAGATGGCGCGGATGCTTGTTGAAATGAAAAAAAAAACCGTTCCCTGTGGATTGTTTGTGTGACAGGTCATTGCTCGCCCTTTCTGGACAATCCACAAGTACTAAAAGTACAAATAGGATGGGTATTCGAGTCAGGAACTTCGCACGTTTCTATCACCTATTTGCCTATAGATTCCCGCGGTTCCTTCAGCTCCTGCTGGTGAGTGATAGTCGCAATAGATTTCTGCGAGGTGTCCTCTATACCTGCATTATATGTAGATTACTAGAAGAGAAAGTAAAAAGCGAATAGCGATTTTCCTTTTGAGAAGTATATGTATTTAAAAATTCAAATCAATAACAAAGAGTACTTCGTTAACATCGCAAATATTTTATTTGGCATAAGTTGTGTGATTTAACAAAATAAGCAGCTGGGTGACCGAGCTTCGCTCGGCTTTTCCTTTTCCTTTTTTTAATCGTGTTTTTTTTTTTTTTTTTTTTTTTTTTGGGAGAAGATACTTAATTAGATAAACTTGAAAAGCAAAATGTTAACTAAATATACATTTTCATCCTAATTGTTTGAGCCGTTTCAGTGACGAGACCTTTAATATCCTGGCTTGTTTGTTGAAATTGGCCCATTAACAGAGAAATTATGGCCAAAATAAGGTTTAGAATAATTTTCGTTTGACTGTTACCCGTAGACTAAGATAGCTAAGTCAACTTTCTCTGGGTTTTCTGAAAGCTCTTAATGAGACCTTTAATATCCTGGCTTGTTTGTTGAAACAGTTAGCTTGTTTGTTGAATTGGCCCATTAATAGAGAAATTATGGCCACGATAAGGTTTAGAGTTATTGTGACTGTTACGCGTAAAATCGCGTTTTTTTCAGGAATGACACTATAGATAAGCTTAATAAACAAAACCCTGTCTGAATACAAAATTTGATCAAAATCGTTAGAGACGTGTCCAGGTTGCGCGGAAAATGTTTTAATACAAGAATTACTCGTTTATATACAAGAATTGCTAGTTTAAATATATAAGATTTGTGTAGTGTTTTATTGTATACGCTTTACCAATTGCACAACATTCATTCACAGTGAAGAACACTTCACAGGCCATTCGCGGAAAGTTCAACATATATATTTTATATTCCATGGAAATACACATAGTTATAGCCGTTTTTGATAAAGTGAAAAAGTAACGGAAACTTTTCTATATAATACATAATTAATACATTTTTTCTGAAAAATCTTCGTGTCGCATATTTGAAGGATACATAAGTTAAAAAACAATTTTGGTATTTATCGGACTCTTCGTTTTAAGTTAATGCTATTAACAGGTACAGACACACGTGCGCGCGAGATTTTTCTAAGAATGGTTTTTTTTTTTTTTTTTTTTTTTTGGGGGGGGGGGGGGTTGGATTTAGGGGACTGGTGAAATCTTGTTATCGAATTTCTATCTACTTCTTTTACTTACCGTAATTACTTATAAAGAATTCCTTATATCCGATTCATTTAAAAATTCTGTAACTAATACCATTTAATTATGGCATAAATTTGTTTAAATAACGTTCGTTTTCTCCCCCAGAACTCAACAATAAGAGAGGTAATCTGAACATTTCCATTCTCTTTTCACCAATCGATTTGGCCATCCCTGAGAAAAACACACCTATACCTATAAAACTTTTAAGATGCAAGTTTTTGGTTTTACACGTTAAGCATCAGTATTTTAATCAAAATCTGCACTGTTATTACTGTTTTAGAATATCTATAGTTATATGTGAATAAATACGTGTCAAACATCTGTTTAGAAGGACAAAGTCAGCAACATTGCGTTCAAGCATAAAAATTTAGATTTTCTACTGTTTCTGAACAGGCTGCATGATAAACAAACTAGAAAATGGATTGCAATTTCGAATATTACATACTAATATTTTTATATCTAAAATTTGTTTATAAGTTGAAATGTAGTTGCAAATAGTATAAACATTTTTTTCGAAGTACGACAATTTTGTGTATCCGGGTTGGCTATTCTTAATGCCAAATAAATGCAATTTATATGACATATACCTACATAATAAAGCCTCCCCCCTAAAAAGGGATTGAGCGATGAAATTTATGCTTTTGAAAATGTAGTACTAATTTCAATATTTTAGTATTTGGAGAGAATTTCACCCTTTTTGAAAATAGAATAACATCTTAATATTACATAAAATTTAAAACGATTCCTTTGTAATCTTTTAAATAAACATGGTAAATTTTTTATAATGATATCTGTATTCCATTTTGACAAAAGCCTACCTGGCGCTTTTAAAATAAATAAAGACAATGTGTGACAGCATGACTTCCCTTAATTATTATTTCTGGATAAAGCGTGGGTCAGAATTATGAATATAAACATTCCACATTCCCCTTAAATGTTGAGTTAATGTGTAATGTCATGGTGAGAAATGTGTAGTGGAGTGTGCCACACTGTAACACGATGTTACGGCAGCCTTTCTGGAGCCACAGAGAAATAAGATATGTAATTAAAGTAAGTGAATCGGAAAGTTATTGTATGGGGATCCACGTGCGCGGGGACAACGTACGGGTGTATTACGTCATTGGCCGGTCTGCTGTACAGACAGGCTCCTTGGCTCTCAGATCTCTCAGTAGCAGGTTGGCCCGCATACCGCTCGGACGTCTATCCGCTACGCCGGCGGCCAGTCTGACAGCTACCTTCTCGACTCGTGTATGTGAGAGTGTAATGTGACGTATTCTTTGTTTACCTCGCAGCTGTCCAACAACTTCCCTTTGAGGATCGGGTGCCTACAATCTTGCTCTTGTCATATGTTGCAGAACTCTTGGAAGGTGTTGTGGTGGCAGACTGCGGCGTGGGTGCTACGAGACAGATGACTATCTGCGACAGGACATGTGATGCTGCAACAGTTATATCACCAACAAAAAACGATGTCTTTCTGAAACGTTCCGCCCTACATCACAGTGAGTTAAATATAATTTTGAACGTTCAAGATGCACCTCTTCACGCATTACTTAATGATGTATAACCGTGACATAAGTATTTTAAGCCGGTCTTCCAGTTTCTCACCCTGAAGGATCGACGTTACATTTTTAGGACATTCAGGGCTAGCGAGTTAAATTTGGAACTGTGATGCGTACAACCTGGAATAAGAAATTTTGAGACTGTAGGAAAATCTAGAAGAAACTTGTGTTCCTTAACGGAGAAGTGTTTTGAGAAATCTATAGCAAGAGATGCCTAATGAGCCTTTTTTGGGGGTGTGGCACCAGTGAAGCAATTTAGGTGTTACTTGCTGCTTGTTAGTGACCCCTCCTTTTTTAGACTTTTGGTAATGGTAAGGTCAAAACGACTGGTTTCTAGGGATGTGAGATGTAAACATTTGGAATGTGCGCAAAGAGAAATACCGGGTGTTTGATTCGTCCATTGCAGCAGAAACAGGGAAGCAAATTCAGCTGACCATTTGGAGGTATATATAATTCACCTGAGTTTGAATAAGTATCTGCTTGGTCGTATTTCGATATTAGAAATGAAGACGTTGCATCTACATTTGAGCTACATGTTACACTTATCTTGTATGGCACTGAAGTGACAACATACATGTCAAGGAAAACGTCATTCGTGATCTGAATAAAAGAAGAATTGCTTCAGCAAGATCTAAGCTGTCAGTTGGAAGACTTTGATTGGTGTATCAAGGTTTCGGAGTGAGGGACATTTTGGAGCCCTAGAATCTACCACGCCCCTAGGGCGGGTGCCAATCCGTCACAACGGGGGCCGCCACAATCTTGGAACCTCCGTCGCATCTAAGTCCCAGAGTGATCCACAAGATGCGAGGGGAAGAGACAGGAGCCTCCTCGTCCTCTTCCACTCGCCACAGGAACAATGACGACGTGGGAGCAGTGGTGTCTGAGAGTGCCGCCCCTATGTCTGCACCGTGGGAGCATCTGCTCAGCAGCACAATATCTCCGGCCGCCGCCGTCGCGGTTAAGATGGCCATCACCGAGGATGAACCTGAAGACGAAGAGCCTCACTCCAGATCGCGGACACAGCATCCACAACAGAACGGAGGACTCCTAGGCTCTCTGCATAGGCACCTGCCATCTCTGACTCGGGTTAAAGGAGTTAAAGGGGACCAGGCACCTCCGCTCTTCCGGTAAGTCAGCCACTTACATTCCTATGTAGACTTCTCTATATCCATGTGCTTGTTGCATGTTGTTTATTTCTACATCTACGAACATTCATTATCTTTATGATATATTCCAAATTTGGTTTAGCTACCTTTATCAGAGCGTTAGCTAACCCACTGTAACAATCAGTAGGGCAATAAGTGATCGTGTGAATACCTGTCCATTGCTCAATGCACCATTATAAAGTTTTCTAAAACAGAAGGTAAAATCACCCACGGTTTTGGATAGACTGAGGGAGTCCACCAGAGCAGCGTTTATGAACGTCACAAACTTTCTTGAGGTGATCAGCATGACATCTGTTTCGTAACTATTTCTTTAAACAGAGAATCACGAATCAAAGTAGCATTTGTGATTTGATTTTGCAAAACTCAACTTTGCCAGTATAGATATCTTTCAGCATGTTTTGTGAGCTCTAGTTGAATATTACTTTAGTATGGGTAAAACAATATATCAGATGACACACCCTGGAGGGAGGGAAAGATTTATGAAACAGTCTAAGAAATTCGCCCTTCGAGGCCATATTTAATGAACTTGAAGTGACCTCGCAGTTAAAGCACGGGTGTTGGTTCTGGTGACTATGATGTTTATTCAACAGAACCTCGACTACTCATCCAACTGGCTGGATGGGAACTAGCTACGAACTACTCGTGATGGAACGCATTGGAGAAGTTCTTTTGGGCCTTTAGAAATCTAGTTTACTGCTCCATTTAACAACTCGTATGAGGAAATGGGTAATGAAATTGGTGGAATAACGCTTAAATGAGCCCTAAGTTCATTGAACAGACATTCTTAGACATTTGTCTTAGGAGGATAAAGGAGACCCCAGGAAAGAGAGAGAGAGAGAGAGAGAGAGAGAGAGAGAGAGAGAGAGAGAGAGAGAGAGAGAGAGAAGAAACAGGCAGTTCACCCCAACCGATATTCGAAATTGGCCTTCGTGGCTTGATGGCAGGCCGGTTACCCTAAACAGTAAGGAAGCTGATCCGATTTTTGTTGTTCATGTACCACACGAAGAACTACCACGGCACTGAACCCACTCTCGTATTGTAAACAACTCCACAGTACTCTAGAACAGACATATTCAACCTGGAGTACGCGTACCCCCAGGGGTACACGGGTACCCGAAGACTTCTTAGGGGTACCTACAATTTAAAATACGCATGTAGTCAGTGTAATATGTTTCCTGAATGATCATAAATAAAGGAAACTAGTTAAATTTTAAGCTCCTGAGAAAGTAAAGGGGTTTTATAAGAAATTTTATTATGGATTGATTACGTTAATAAAGGGGATATTACAATTTTTCTAACGGTGTTGGAACACATTGGACAAAATGAAGTTGGTATTGACGATGGACCTTTGGAAAAAATCGAGTTTCTCTCTAGAAAATCTAGGTTATTGTTTGTAAAGTTCTTTCTAGAAACTGAGAAAGACAATAATACGCAACAGTGGATTACAAATACGTTTTGCATTACCCCATCAGTTCCTCTATCTTCCCATAAAATTGAAAGAAAATCTTTCGAAACCGTCCGTTGACAATTTTCTGGAAAGAAAGATAAAAGAACATATCAGGTGGTGATTTCTAAAGATAATGCGCGTAAAGAGTACGCTTAACTTAGTGCTACTACGATTACATACCTTTTCCCTCTACTTATTCGTGTGAGCAGCACTGACAGCAATCAAAACGAAACAAAGAAATAACTTCAGTCCAGAATCACCATTGGTACTGATAGATAACTGGCTTCACGTGATCTCGGAGGATGAAGCCAAGTCTTCCTCCCTTTCATTACACTCAAATTTCCTTTCTATATCTGCCTTCTAAGTGTAGCTTTTCTTAGGGTGTATCTCCTTGAAAATATCAATAGTACTTATAACACAAAAGCTTTCAGTCTCCCAGTTAAATATTTTTAAATAGTAATCCTTTATAATTATTTAGTTACTGGACAACGATAGAAAACAAACGATGTGAGAATAAATGAAATGTATAAACACTGAATACATTTTATAACTCAAATTGAATACCTATAACCTCAATATGTCTAACCTATCAATGCAACATATAATTTTAAAAGACTTATTTTACAGCAGAACGTTTGATTCATTTTTTTTATTTAACGAATGGCAAGAGCGATCATTTCTGAGAAAACTCAAATAGTGCCAAGTGATTTTTCAGTTCGCTCACTAAGGATCTGTAAATTCTTAGCATATGCCACCCCGCAGTATTCTCCTGGCTGCGCAATATACGGGAGTAGAGCATGCAGCGGTCACACGGGAGGCCTTGACCCGATTTAGCTATCACTCCAAGTTTATTGGTATGCGTCCTACTAGGGCATATGAAATAGATTTAATAAAGAATAATAGCTTAGAATAAACAAACGAACAGTACCTATTGATCACCTCATTTCACTTTCGAATCTCGGTTACATTGTGTTACCTGAAAAACGTACGGAACGTTAAGAATTTACTGGTCAATACCTGCGGATAAAGTGTGTAACAATTTAACATATGTGGTAAAGAAAATTCTGTTGTCTTTGTTTTGGTCTCATTTTTACTTTCTCTATTACGTATACTAGAAGTATTGCATTGGATCCAAAAATTCCATGCCCCTGAATAAAAAAAAAAAAAAAAAAAAAAGAAAAAAAAAAGTTTTAGGAAAAGTTGCACGCTGTGTGTGTGTGTGTGTGTGTGTGTGTGTGTGTGTGTGTGTGTGTGTGTGTGTGTGTGTGTGTGTGTGTGTGTGTAAACAGCACAGCTGAAAAACCAAAAGTCGGCTAAAAACCAAAGTTGGTATAAGTTTAATATATTTTAATGATGCGACACAAAGATTTTGAAGAAAATACCTCCACTCTAAATTACGCTTTACATGGAAAATTTTTCGAAAGTATTGATTTTCTCAAAAATGACATGATTTTGATTAAAATGCCATATATTTAAGATACTTTTATGGTAAATGAAATGTATATCTTGAATTTTCTGGCTATAGCCTATGTAGTCCTGCTTGCGCTTGATGACTTTTGCACCAATGGCAAACCGTCTGAGAAAGACCAAATCTTACAATACAAAGGATGTAGATGTTAAAACACACAATTTATGTTTAAATACATGTTTAGTGAACCATTTTGGAGACATTCCTTGTTATTTGTGTGAGTTTTTCAGCACTTAAAACTTTTCTCAAATGGAAGGTCCTTATTCACTTTTATCTCTTGACCGTGCAAAGAGAACGGAATTTTAAAGCCTGCATATAGCAACCAGTTTTAAAAGCATTGATTATCGCTCAAAGCCTACTGTATTCCCATTTTCTCCTTCAGCCTATAAGAAAATTAATAATAAGATAATTTCTGCAAATGTTTATCCCAATTAACATGAAGATAAAGGAATAAGAGTTTGTAAGAATAGTTAATACAAGAGTAGAGAAAGTTTACAGCTAAAATGTGCGTGATTAAAATTTAAACTTTATTCTGGATTTTCCACCCCCTCTCTATAAAGAGGACGTTTGCCAGATTTCCCAAAATAGTTCTGGGTGTTTCCTTTTTTGTTCCATGTAAGAGGACATGGAATAATACAGTTGCTCCTAAAAGAGTTGCCCTCAGGAGCTTCCACACTTCTGAACTTTTTCATCCGGAAAATTCGCCGAATTGCTAATTGCTATTGGTGCGACCCTGAGATCCAGGTAACATTTTATTTCTGTGCACCCACCAACTCCTCGCTGACTGCCAGTAAGCGGCGACATGGGCTCAGATGGCGGTAGTGCAAGCTGCCAGACCTGCTGGACAGAAATGCAAGCTAGTTTCTACATAACAGCTACTGTTATTATATTCATCATCTTTAGGTAATCCAACATCTTCTCTTCTTTTGTTACTACTAACATCTTTTGTCATCTCTTCGCAATATCGCCTCCAAGTTTTACATTTATTGACATAACCTCTCCTGCATGCTAATTCTTCTTTGTATTACCTATGTATCACTTCTAAATACAACATACAATTCAGTGTTTTTGGAGAGATTTGTATTATTTACAAGCTGCATGCTTCATTACTGTGGGGTAACACTACAAGCGTAAGTTCATCTTCCAAAACATTACACAAATTGTTGTATTTTTGCAGGCATTGGGCAATTTGTGTGTACAATCTGTTTCCCTTCAAGTTTTCAAACGTTAGTGAATCTGACCAAATTCCTATGGTGTTTCTGTACTAGTTTGTCCTTTCCCACCGGCCAAGTTTCTTATAACTGCCACTTTTAGAATGTTTCTTTCTCTGTCGAGTAATCCACGATTGCATATTGTATGATCTATAGTTTACTCGAGTTTGTTACATGGACAAAGTGGGTTATCTGTTATTTTATATTTATGTAGCTAAGATTTGATGTTAGTGTGGGTATAAATTTTGGGGTTATGTTTAGTTAACCGGTCAACTATATTTAGGAAAAATGATTTGTCGTTTAGCTGTGATGTCTCATTTATATTGCCAGTTCACTAAACTGCTATACTGTGTTTCACTTTTCATTGCACTTTTTGGTATGTTCCTGAAGTTCTCTATGTCAATTAAAGGTTGTAGTAGTAGAATCTATTATTAAACTTATACCTTTAATGTTTAGTATTTGTAATTTATTACAGAAATATTATTTGAAGAGCTAGCATTCTTATATGGGGTTCTGGGAAGCTAAACAATACATTTGTTTTAATATAGTCTATTGATAAAAATTGAAAAAGTAAAGTTTTCATTAGAGAATTTACTTTCCCTATCACTCAGTTACTTACGGAAGAGAAAATATTGCATTAAATCCAAAACTTGGATATCGGAAGTACTTTTTTGAGCTCCCTGAATCTCGTAGTAAAATGTCCTAAAGCATATCTCGAAAACAAACCTTATGCTGCATATTTAATCTTGATAGTTTTCAAGTATACAAGGTAAAGATTTCCGCGCAATTCCCTCGCACCGAACTGCCTTATCAAAAAAACATAATTATTAATATTTTCTCAAAAAACGCTCTCGAGCTTTTTTTTTAGATTAAAATAACGTGTTTGAGATACCGGTATGACAAAATGTTTATCATCTTGGATTGTATCTAAATAGCCCATGTATAAATGAGAAGTCATAAGAGGTAGACAAATCTAACTACGCACGTGGAACTCACTAAAACTGGCATATTGTAGCAAATAACTTTTTCAGAACATTACTTACCTCCATGATTTTCATTACATGTTTGTATTCCAGCAAATTGAAGTTTGATGTGCTATAACATGTTTGAAAATGTGTAACACTACCTATTTCCTTCGTACAAATGTTATGAACAAAAGTGTATTGTAATGTAAACTATTGAGTGTTGTTTCTGCATGTTGGAAGTCAAGAGTTTCTCAGCCTATGTCCCA
Organism: Tenodera sinensis; assembly: GCA_030765045.1. Classification (NCBI taxonomy): domain Eukaryota; kingdom Metazoa; phylum Arthropoda; class Insecta; order Mantodea; family Mantidae; genus Tenodera; species Tenodera sinensis. The sequence goes on along the minus strand of CM060961.1, from coordinate 161,398,446 downwards.
GGGACACCGTGACTCTTCCAATTAAACAAAAGAAAGAAATAAAATTAAGAAATAAGAAAAAAATTAGAATGAAAAATAAGGAAAATAATAATTTACTGTCGGATATTTTACCAATCTTAATTTTCTGCCTTATATGGAAGAGGACCGCCCTTGTAGCGCAGAGATAGTGTGCCTTCCTCTGGCGCGGGGGACCCGGGTTCGATCTCCGGTATCGGCGCGGGGATTTTCCTCCCGCTGGAAGGTCTGGTCCGGGGTACACTCAGCCTCGTGATACCAACTAAGCAGCTATCTTAACAGAAATACTGCGTCTCCAAACGATCAAGTCTTATGGTCGGTGAGTCGTCATACAGAAATTTTCTATTCGAAATTTTCTATTCTCTCAAATTAGCTCTAACGATTTTTATTATTCTACCACATATTAAACATATTTATAGGAGAAGTGAATTATTTGTTTTGAATTTTCTTGGATTAACTCGTGAAGTTCTCTTCATCCAGGAAGAATTTTATATAATATTGTATAACGACTAAAATATTAAGCACAGAGGAACACGTAAAACGCAGTGTACAAGCTCTCTTTAAAACACACAATTTATTTTAAATAATCTTTCTGTGTCCTACTTCAGAGATATTCGTTATTAATGGTTCCCATTGTTCAATTCTTGGTCGTCTCCTTAGCGCGGTGGTTGTGCTGTTTTTTACCAAGCGGGAGACCCGGATTCGATTCCCGGTGCTGGCGTGGGGACTTGCTTTGGGATGCACCCAGCCTCATTAGGTCCCTGAGGGGCCAATTGAGGAGTTACTTGATTGAAAAGTGCGATCCCTGATTGGAAAGACCGCGTAACCGGCCGGGAGGGACCGGGGCACTGACCACGCCCCACCACCATAATGCACCCCTCTCATAACGCCTGTGATGGGTAGAGGTGGGGGACGCAACGGTCGGGCGGTAGGTATGTCTTTGCCCGGAAAGGGCTGTTGCACCTCGGAATTATTATTATTATTATTATTATTATTATTATTATTATTATTATTATTATTATTATTATTATTATTATTGTTATTGTTATTGTTATTGTTATTATTATTATTATTATTATTATTATTATTATTATTATTATTATTATTATTATTATTATTATTATTATTATTATTATTATTATTATTATTATTATTATTATTATTATTATTATTATTATCGCAACTAGCGCAACAGCCCTCGAAAGGCCAGGGCTTGCCGCCCTTCAGCTGCGTCCCCCACCTCTGCCCACTATAGGCGTCATGAGTGGGGTGCAGCACTGGAGGGTGGGACTGGTGAGCGTCTCGATCCCTCCCGCCCCTCCCGGCCAGTTATGCGGCCTTCTCGACCTGGGGTCGCTACTTCTTTATTCAAGTAGCTCCTCAATTGGCCCCTCCGGGACCTAACGAGGCTGAGTGCACCCCGTACCAGGGCTCCCAGCGGGGGAAAAAATCCCCATACTGGTACAGGGGATCGAACCAGGGTCCTCCGCGCTAGAGGCAAGCGCGCTACCAACTGCGCTACGGAGGCGGTCAGGCAATGGTGTTAACTCGTATATAATGGGTTTTTGCTTTTTGTACATTAGAACACACAAACACTGATACCAAAGAAGGGTATTTCAATACAAAATTTTTTTGCGGTCTGCAGGATGTAATCTTAATCTAGGTGGAAGAAAATCCTTTATCTACCAGTGGTAGACGTTGGTAAAATAAAATTTGTCTAATGTTCAAATAGTTGTAAATTCAAATATAATCATCAGGGAGGAAACCCTAGTGAGTTTCTTAACCATATATTGAAGCCGAAATTGTGAACGCCATAATTATGGATAGAATATTGCATCATACGGTGGAATTAAATAATCAGAAAATGTTAAAGTCGTTACATATATAAAGTTACAGGACCCGGGAGATTAGTTGTGACTAAAATTGTCAAAAGGCACGAAAAGGTACAGACAAGTCATTAGGGCCGAGCTCCAGGTAGTCAGCCTGATACACAGTAATACCGGTTTTCCTGGAAATCGCTCAGCGCCGGTGTGAGCCGGAAAACAAGGGATGGTCGATTCTTCGAAACCCTGTTGCTAATTAGGAAGTGAAAGGTACAGAGAGCGTCATAACGCACAGTGACTTGCCTGCGAGATCCCGGAGAGAAAGGGTCGTCGAGACTTGCCCTCCATAACCCGGCGGGTCACTACACTCGTCGCCCATATCTTCAGTTACGGGACTTGTATTCCGGATCCTCAAGTGTGAGGACATATTATAGTTAATATTAACGATTTTCTGTCTTAGTAGAGACATGGTAACGACTCAACTAATTTAATAACGATCGGCAAATCTCACGCTTTCTTATTTTGGTGGGAATAAAAGTGTTTCGACGAAGTTCTGGTTTTATTCGTAAACATCCACGCATACCCTGAGATTAAAGTCGCATGCCAGAGCGCACGGAGCAGAAGACATCAGAAAGCAGCAGACGGCCTAGGAGAGCAGAGGAGTGACGATTCGACATCATATGCCGCACAACGTAGAGACGATTCTACATCAATATCTATTTTTTTCACTACGCACTCAGAAAAATGAAACTTGAAGCACAAGGAGGTTTTGTCTAGCAATATAAAACAGCTTTAAAAAATATATTGTCTGGTTGAGAGTTTAAATCCAGTATAACTTTACAAATCAATAAAATATAGACGCTTATGATTACAATTAAGCTCTTCGCAAAATTTAGAAGCTTTAATACTGCTCAGCGTTCGGGAAAAAACTGGGCATGTTTATTTGGGGTCGTTCCCTTCTAAGCTTGCATGTCTGTTTTAAATGAGCTGCTCTTTTTGATAACTAGCAGAACCCCCAGCTCTGCTCGGGTTTTTTAAGTCTTTCTCATCCACTTACTCATTCCTTTTCCCTGTCCCATCTCCCTTCTCGCTCTGCCCCTCGTCGCTCTTATATTTTCTGCTCTGTTCCTCTATTATTTTACGCTCTCTATCTGTCTCTCTCTCTCCATCTCCCTCATCGGTCTCTCTCCTTTCTGTCCCCGCAACTTACGTCAGGTGATGATCTGCAAACCCTTAATAAAACTTTCTTTCTTTCTGGATGGTTAACAAAATTAAAACACAAGTAACATGTTTAACACTACTAGCAAGTGTCGCTTCTTATGGTATTTAACCCGAAATGTACTGTTTCCTAAAGTAAACGATTACTGTAACTGAATAACGTGTCAGAAGCTTGTCCTTATTAGAAACACTATGTAGGTATACAAGTTTTGTTAGACGTAGAGAAGTAGAAGGGATTCCGCACTAAGCTATGCAGGCTATTGTATGTCAGACTCTTGGGAGAAAGGGATGATGGAATGAGATTGCTCTAAGGGAGTGAGGGAACCCGGGCGAGCAGGAAGCCGACGTGACGGTCTCTGACCTTCCCTGACCTGGAGATACTTTATCTTGACACCAGGGTTCACCAAGCAGCCACAAACCGCATGGGTCCCCACCGGCAGGCGTGGCAATTACAAGGCCACCCATCCGTCGAGAATAATTGCTGTTACAGTGCGCAAATCCCCACACCGCAGCGCTAACTTGACCATCGCCAAAACTTCCGATCGTGAACGGCTGGATTGAAAGGAAGGTGAAATGTAATGGAGGGACAGAAATTCGGGGGATGTAATTATCCTTCCCAGCATTCGCCTAGTGACCCGGGAAAACCCCCGAGCAAAACCCATGGGTCGGAAAAGTCGGCCGTAGGAATCGAACCCACGACTTCCAGAATGCGAGCGTCAAACGTTACCGCGGAGCTATCTCACTCGGTAACTTTAGTTAAGTAGCATTAAACAAAATAAATATAATAATTGAGAGATTCTACTTTTTTAAATGTTCACTTCGTAGGAACCTCCCTATACGCCACATGGCTTCGGTGTAATGCATTACAGAGACATTAGAATAAATAATTTGGCCAAAATTAGCAGAAAAAATCGGCTACTGTTTTATTGTATGCACTAGTAGAACCGTAGCTCTGCTCTGCTTCGTTTAATGTAGGAACTATTCTCTAACTCTTCTCCTTTCCGTACTGTTTTTCCCTCTCCCCTCTCACACTCTTCCTCTATGTAATTGTCATTATGTCCTTTCCTTCTCTTTCTCGTCCCTGCGGTTCTCTCACATTCTCTCCTCCTGTTCCTTTATATTGCTATGTAACGGGTGATCCAAAGACTTTGTCTAAACGGGTCCTTTGTGCTCGTCGCCGACTGCCGCTGTCATAGAACAGCGCGGATAAAACCATACAACATTTTTAAAACTACTTTTAAAGGCTTTACTTACCAATATAATTACAGCAGATGCTTAAACTGGCCCCGTCGATGTCCATACATTTTTGGCATCTCTAGAAAATATCCATCATTCGCCGTAGTTCACGTTGAGAAATGCTGCCAATTTCCTGAGGCATCTTTTGTTTTAATTCTTCCAGGGTGTGTGGGTTTGTCTTATATACTTTATGCTTTAAGTTACCCCTGGGATAGGAATCCCAGATCACCTGGAAATCTTTCTGCAAATCGCAATTTCACTTGGCGAGCTGAGTTAACACATGAATCATTAATAAATACACATTGTGCAGTAGAAAACAAATGCTGAGCCATAATACACTAAGTAAAGGACTAAATAATAAAGCACACTAGTAATAATGCAGCCGCACGATATCACGTCAGCTCAATACTGATTGTGAGCAGAGCAGAGAAAAACAAGTCAATCTCGTGACCTTGTGTATAGCAACTACGGTTATCATGTTTCCATCAACGCAGCGGGAAAACACCGCGCAGCGCTTCTTATGTTTTTGGATATCTCTGTATATGCCATGTGGCATTTGGAAAACCTACATAAAATTGTCTTTCTGAGGTGCGAATTAAACTAAAACATAAAGAGAGGATTAGTAGTACACAAACTTCTGCCCCGTTTTATTTTCTCTGCCACATACTTAGACTAAGTAACAGAGCGGAATGGCTCTGGTGGTAACGTCTGTGACCCATGGGTTTGATCTCCGTGACCGCGCACTCTGACATGGGGGTTTCCGTGGTTTCTCCATGTCAGGCGAATGCTGGGGTGCATTATTTCATACCACGGTTTCCTTTCCATCACTTCCTTCTCATCTTTCAGGTGTAAATACTTTCAGGCGTGTAGTGTTGGCAGTGCCGGGCAGATGGCGTGGATGGTTGCGCATGGTAACTGCTGTTCTCGGCGCTAGGTGGCGTTTGGTCGGCCTTGTCCTCCGCCGGGGTTGGGTGATGCTCAGTGCGATAGCGGACCTGCGGTGTGACGGCTGCTCGGCGGAGCCTGACACCGGGAGAAGAGATCTCAGCACTTGTTAGGGACTTCCACGCGTCTCTGTGGCTGCGACCCTGTGTGGCACCTTCGGTTCCCTCATTTCATCCCTGCCTCCTGGGCGGTGGTAGCCACAATAGATCTCTGTAGGTCGAAGTCAGCGAGGTGTCCCCCTTTGTGCCTGTACCCTTTACCTTTAGACTAAGTAGAGTAAGTATGTATTATGTTCCATTCAAAAATTCGATGTCGGGATTTCACAGCATAAACCAAGAACGAAAAGTCAGTTAAATTCCAAACTTGCTATTTAAGTTCAACGTCTTCCAAGGATGCGATACGGAGATTTTCAAAGGAAAATAATCCGTCACAAACTACCCTTCATGGCACATTTTTCAACCGGAGGTCTCTTTTCAACGAAGGGATCCAGGCAATCGCATGTGGGATTTGTTGTGGATAAAGCGGTGTGGGACGGGTTTCCTCCGGGTTCTCCGTTTTCCCCCGCCATCTCATTCCACCGGTACTCCATCCTCATTCTATGTACCATCAGTGTCACCGCCTGCGGTGCTGTACGTAGTAAAAGCGGGCGTTAAACACCACAACAAAGTCTCTCTGTATTTTTTGCAACTAAAGTGCTTATACCGCAGATAGTTTCTGGTCCTCTAAAGGGAAGACTTATTCCTTTCTTTGCTAGGACACCATCTTTTTCGCTTCCAGCAATACCAGTATGTCCGGGTACGCACCGTAGTTCTACGTTATTATGGCAAGAGAGAGAGAGAGTGGATAACAATTTGTAACATTCTCACACCAATATAGATTAAAATCATTGGAAGTAAGGGATTTATATGTAGCCTGCCTTTACATATTAGTTATTAAATCAAAATTGAAAAAATGTCTAACATAAGCAATGTAACATCTAGTGACTTTTTCTGCGTTTACTCGTATGTTGGTACTGATTCTGCATTTTTAACTCTAAATTTATATTCACGATTGCATTTGGCACGTGGACCATAAAATCAGACCACGGCCTCTGAATTAATACCGGGAACTAATTTAGGGGAAGTGAGAAATGACGCATCATTTACTGTGATACTTTGGGATTTATTTGCGTAAGAGAAGCACGAGGGCTACAGCCCAATAACCGCAGTTACCGGCGCTACTGTGTTATTGATCACAAAGCTGTTACAGAATGCACCAAATCTATCAGCCATGGACGTAACTAAATGTAATGAAGCTTGATGGTATAAGCCACTGATTCCCAAACTGGGAGGGGAGAGGGTGCCCTTAGGGGCATTAGCGAAGCATCTTGGGGTACAGAACATTTACACATACAATACGTCTCTGAATACAGCGACTACAAGCCTGAACCAAGTTTCCGGACACACACACACACACACACACACACACACACACACACACACACACACACACACACACACACACACACACACACACACACACATGTTTGGCTTTGAATTTTTGGATTACTACAGTTTGTTGGTGCACTGTATATCAGGCAGTTGAATTAGTTGGGTAGTCGACTTCCTGTGCCGTGTACCGTAGACGTGGTTGTGGACTTAAGGATCATGGAACTGTTGGTCGTAATGACTATGTAAGCATATAGTCATTACGACTCCTTAGTTGCGTAGTTGTCTTCCTGTTCAAACTACTAAGGTAGCTGTTGGTGGTTGGCCTTAGTTGGTAGTACTCTTCTTTAGCATCTGTTGTTTGTCGTATCTATTTCGTTCTGTAGGTGGTCATTTGAGTTGTTGATAGCAGACAGGTAAGGAACATCTCGTCTGATAATTACCTGGCAACTGACGGAAATCAGGAGGAGAAAAGGTGAAAAAAGCGGGGAAATACAATTGGATTGATCTCCAACAATATTTGAACCCACAGCTCCCGAACCTGAGCCTCAGATTCTACTGTCTTGGGCCGTTTCACTCGATTGTTTATATTTTAACTATGAATATGAATTACTTTGTCACATTTATAGTACGTCTTAATTCTAGTCGCATTACAAGTGGTATTTGATATTTATTATTGATTAGGGCTGGTGAGTTTTCGCAAATGCGAGATAGTGCGAAATACTAATGCAGGCTTGTACTCCTGCATTTTCAATTTTCACTCGCTGTAAGAACCATTTTAACGTTTAAAAATACAATAAAATACGAATTTGCTCGAAATGCAAAAATTATAGATTACCAAAATGCGACATAAATTAAGAATGCGTGATGTTTTCAAAGCAATTTGCTCCTTCCTACCTCCCTCTCTTCCGAAAACTTCAACTACAGAATTTCTACACTCTTGTTTATGATGCATTGTTTCGGAAGGCGGAATGTTAACATGAAAAAGGGGAGCAGCCCGCGTATTACAATTTGAAAATCGTCCTTCTATTTAATTTAGTAAGTATAATACTGAGCTTTGTGAGTCTCAAAGTAACGCATTGCTCTTCTGTAGCTTTCTATTGTAACAAGACAGAATTTGACCTGATGAATTTCTACTGTAAAGGATCCAAGTCGGTCTGGGTGGCTCAGTTGGTTAGACGCTGGCCTACTGATCCCAAGGTCGCGGGTTCAAACCCGGACCAGGCTGATGGTTTTTAAGTGTGCTTAAAAAACGACAGCCCTATGTCAGTAGATTTACTGGCATGTAAAAGAACTCCTTGGGGACGAAATTCCGGCACACCGGCGACGCTGATGTGATCCTGGCAATTGACAACGTCGTTAAACAAAATTTATAATTTAATTTAAAGGATCCAATATTTTCTGCTGTGAGTGCTTGTATTATATTGTTGCTATTACTTACGTGAAGTGGAGGTAGTCTCATTGGGAGCTGCCTGCTGTCCTTGGTTTTCCTCTTCTTCATCTTTTATTAAATTTGGCAAAGTTAAAAATGGACTATCAGTGGCAAATTGTGATATCTTTGTTGACTCTGTCCTTTTTTGTTTTGTTGCATTTGTGCTCTGTTCATTGTTTCCATGATGTATTGGGACTAATAAAAAGATTGAATTTATGTAACACTAAAAAGTTAAATTAATTACTCCGATGACACTTCCGAGAAAGGAACAGACAATAATATTAAGGAATAACTTAAAATTCACTTAGCACTACGTCAACCTCAATTCTGATATACATAGTAGGTATGGCCACCTGCAATCTCAACTGCGTTAAAGTTTAAAAAAACGGCAATCGACCCTGTATTATATTTGTTTCTTTATTTCCTGTTTGTCAAATAATGCAGCTGTTTGTGTAATGAAGCAATATTCAAAATCTGTAAATAGCCTTTATTCTAATATCGATGTATACACGGAAATTTATGGATACTAAAACTTTCTAATTACACTCATATCAGAAAGGTTTGCTTTATTTTATTGCTATTTATGTGGTAATCAAGTTCGTTAGGAGGAGATGATAAATTGAGGCGTTGACATGGGAAAGGTAGTGACTAAAAACAAAGATGGCACTTGTAACAGATGATGAGGTAGAATGGAGATGGAAGTAAGTCAACAAACCTCTGAGTGGCCACCTTTCAGTCTGTTCATTATTATATTTGGCTTTACATTATTGATCCATTAGCATTAATAGGTTCAACCTTTGCATTCACGTTGGGGATACCAGCAGGAGTTTCGTGTGCTTGTGGCATGATGGTATTCCTAGTCGCAGAGGAAATGAAGCGGCCTCTTGACTTCTGAAGGTGCTCACATCTGATATAACTCAAAAGAGATCCTTGACTCTGTGGTGTGACAACTGCGGAGGCCAACGTAAAAAAGTAAGAATGCTTTTAATGGTTTTAATCTACGCAATGGTAAACAGCACGGTTGATGATGTCGGTTTGAAATTTCTGGTGTCAAGGCATTCATGCATGTCATGTGACCGAGATTTCGACATAATAGAGAAGAGAAAAAAGTTTCAAAAGTAATGACTCCAGAAGAAATAGCCGTAATGATTACAGAAGCAAGGAATGTTCAACCGTCCAATGTTGTAAAGATGACAAAGAGACTTCTGTGATTTCGCCTCTGTATGTGACACATGGTTGAACACATCACCAATACACCGGTGCTCCATCTTCATGTATCATCAGTGTAGTAAAAGCGGGCGTTAAACACTACAAAAAAAAAAAAAAAAAAAAATCACCAATCCTTGGATCAGAAATACAAGGAAAAAGCTGCCCATCACAGAAATCAAACATTCATTTAGCGAAATCGAGCAATGAAGGGAGCACAGTACCTTGAAGAAGGACATCTCTGCAGTTCATTCTCTACCACCACTCGGAAGAAGGACCACTATTAGTGATGCTAAGATAAATGATCTGCTGTCGATGTTGGAATTTATGGACATCAAGCATCATGCACTTTACCGTAATCTTTGCGCACCATAATTATATTTCTTATATTACTGTCATAATTTGCTTCATATATGTTTTGTTAAGTTAAAATTGATGGTCTATAGCCATTTTCTAAATAAAAGCTCTTATTCTGTAATGTCAAAACAGTTTTATGTTTCTCCTGCAAAATTTGTTTTTCACGACTTACTACCTTTCCCCTGTCAACGCCTCAATTGTATAAAAAGAGAAAATTGCTTACAATAGAAATCCGAGAACTGATAAAAGTAAGCAAGCAAGTGAGTGAGTGAGTAAATAAGTAAATAAATAAATAATAAATAAATACATAAGTAAACAATTAAATAAATAAAATAAATACATAAACAAATAAACATATATAAATATTTTATTAACGGCACTTCAGTTTCTAGGATCGTATCAACGCCACTGGTGTGACGGAATTTCGTCCTGCAGGAGTTCTTTAACGTGTTGTTTGGATCTGATGATTTGGGGCTATCTCTTTTAAGCACACTTAAAAACCATCGATCTGGGTCGGGTTTGATCCTCGGGCCAGCAGGCCAGCGCCCAACCAATTGAACCACTGAGACCGACAGAGAAAAGCCACAGGGACGTGCGGAAGTCACTAACAGTTTTACAGGTAGCCCCCTGCGCACCACCGAAACTCCTCAGCATACCCAGCGGGCGACGATGTGACTAGCGGTTTGAACAACGGCACTGAAGTGTTGTAAATGGGGCCGGCCAAGGAAGAAGTATTACACATCGCAACAATCCGTACTATCTGCCCGTATATCTTAGAACCATCACGCTGACAAGCAGACCCGAAATATGACAATGGAATGAAAAGAGGAAGAGAAGGAAAGGAATGTGGATTAGAAAAGTCACTCCAGAATTCGTCTTGCGACAAGGGGAAACCACGGAAATACCCAGTCAGAGTGCTGGTTGAGGGGAATCGAACCCGCGACCTCCCGACTGCGGGCCACAGGTGTTATTGTCTCAGTCATTCTGCTCGGTGAAGGAAGGTGTTATTGATATCCCAAATTTACAACATTGTGGTATAACTCCTGTGAATCTATATGCGCTGTACAGAAAACCCACATTTTCACTCCAACGTACCAGGGGTAGGCCAAAGAAAACTGTTAATTTCCGTTTTTAGCAGATATAAATATACAGACAATTTGTCACTAATATATCAGTTAAAGCGACACACAGTTATGAAATTTGCGCTGCGGACTTTTTGGGTTGCTACCAAACAGGAATGCCAACCTGATCAATATTATCTCATTAACTCAGGAAAGGAATGAAAAGCTATTTTTAGTTGCCTGGAACCCATTGTGCCGATGGCTGCAGACGTGTCTTTCTGGTTGAATGATTGCATCATAGAGGACATTCACCCTCCAAAATAAGTGGGGGCATTCAGTTTTTTATTATGTTTTTTCTTGCGGTTCTAAATAGATTGCCAGAAGATTGGTGTTACTTTATTATACTACTAGTGGTAGTGAACTCTAGAATTACATAAAATAGAATAACTAGAAGCGATAACATTGAAATAACGGCAGTGTTACACTTTCAAGTGCACTCGTTTGAGGCAGAAGTGGTGTGATAGAAATGGTAAAACGCATTGTTATAGATATCCTGGGAAAAAATCTATTTATTCTAAATTTTTGGTGAGCTCTGTATATGAACTGTACTTAATCTTGTGCAGTTTCTAATCAAAGTTTAAGCATTAAGGCTAGAAATTTCTTCCGGGCTTAAAAGTTTAAGCATATCTCAAAATTACACGAAACCTTGTAGCTAATGTTTCAACTTTGTACGTAACACCATTAGCTTCAAATTAGAACATTAGCACACTACCCTTAGCTTTGCATCGCTATTAGCCACTATAAAATGCACGTATACACAAATTTTCTTTAAGCTTCTAGATGTTAAATTTCAACTGCATGCAATTAAATTAAAAATTACCGAAGAAAGTTTCGATTGCATTATCATGTATTATACAGAGCGCTTCACAAGTTCCACATATTTTATACTACAGCTTAATGGGAACGTTAAAAAAAAATGCCAAACATATTTTAAAAACCACTTTTTTCGCAGAAACAAGTTAATATCATTGTTGAGCAAGTTGCGACGTCATCGGAAAAATGTTTAGGTGAAACATATACTTTGTATACCAGACAATGCCTGTGTATGGTTGTAGATACATGCTATTAGTTGTTTTACACAACAAGCTAATAAATAGTTTAAAGGAACCTTTATTTATGCATGCTGAACGAACATTGACATAAATAAGTTACAAATGAAAATGTTCAAAATGTTGCCCATTTACGTTCTGGTAATATGAAAGACACCGAACAATTCTCAATATTTTGCCGTCACTTAAAAACGTTGATAATTTTTGATAACTTTTAGAAGTAAACTGCGTCAATAATACCAGGAAATTCATCTTTTAGTTCGTTATCATAGCAGCTATGTTGCATAAAAGATCAACAATACCATCTTTCAGATGGCACACAAAAAGGTGAAGCTGTTACTTAAAAATGTTTCCGATGACGTTACACTTGCACTACAGTGGTATTGAGAATGCTTTGTTTCTATTGTTTTGTTTTGTTTTAAAATATACCTACTGTTTGACGTATCCAAGCGTTTTTTCAAAAACATTCCATTTAGCTGTATCAGAAAATGTGCGAGACTTTTGAAACACACCGTATTTGTAGATTTCACATTGTGTCTAACCTACTGTATTAAGTCGGAAGTGCAAGAGCTTTTAATCGCTTATATTTCTATTACCATTAGGTATATCTTATGATCTCAATACGAACCTTTTCTAAACGAAGGACACAAAGTTTCTGCCGCAGTTCTGGAGATCACACTGCTCTGATCAGGACGAGTTGATTTCTTCAGTATATCTAATGATGCAACATAAAAATACACTAGATCATTGTAAACTAACTTAAAGATTGAAGGGAGTAAATGAAGTTGATGAATTGGTCATTCGAGTTTAGAAAAGATTTTGTAAATATGGTCGTGTACTTAGCGTGATGATAACGCTGCTGCTTACCAAGCGGGAGACCCGGGTTAGATTCCTGGTATAGGCCCGAGGATTTTCTCCTGGTCCGGGGCGCACTCAGCCTCGTTAGGTCCCTGAGAAGCCAGTTGATGGGCTACTTGACTGAGAAGTGGCAACCTCTGGTTGCGAAGACTGCATATACCGGCCGGACGAATCGGGCCTGACCATGTACCACCTTCCAGTACTGCACCTCAGTCATGACGCCTTTTGGTGGGTAGAGGTGGGAGAAGCAGCAGCCCGGAAGGGGTTGTTGCACTGCGGTATTTATATAAACATTTCTCAAAATGCAGTTTTATTATGTCTTGTGGCACACACACACACACACACACACACACACACACACACACACACACACACACACACACACACACACACACACACACACACAAACGAGAACTTCCGTTTCTGACATTGTAATCCAGTAGAGCTGCGTGTCCTGTTAGTACTTTAGCACTCAGATTGGATTGGAATGGTACTACTATTAGCACCACTGATGCGCTTTTTTAAATTAACGTCCTCCAACGTAGTGTAACTGGACGGCGAATGGAAATGGGTGAAATGATGCTCAAATGACCCCGAGGTCCATAGAGCTTTAAGTTACCCGACATTGTCTTCTCAGGATGAGGGAAAATCTCGGAGAAACCTTGTCCGGATAACTCATCCTAAGCGAGATTCCAACTCGCGACCTCTTGGACGTGAGGCAAACACGCTACCAACACGCTACAGTGGCGTGCACTGATGCACTGAAAAATATAGTAAATATTACGTATACCGAGCGGGATGGCTCAGGCGGTAACGTCTGTGGCCCGCATTCGGGAGGTCGCCGGTTCGATCACCGAGGCTGACCTTCCTGACCCTGGTTTTTTTCGGAGGTTTCCTCGGTTCACCAGGCGAATGCTGGAAAGGGTTTCTGCTGGAACGAGCGTCGCGGCAGCAGCACACAGAATGAAAGAATGCGATCTGGAAATCTCATCCCCGGATTGGACGGTAAGCCTACTGGTTTCCGGGTCCCCCATGGGTTGGTACAAGCCCGAAGGGGGAGGGGAGCCGGTTTCTGATTCCCGCGCCCCCTTAGGAGTACGAACACAAAGAGGTGGGAGAAGAACCAGGCCGAGCCAGCCTTCACCGGGGTGCTTTTAACTGGGAAAATGTAGGGACCCCACCACACCTGCTGTGTTCTTAGGATCCGTTCAACTCATCCATCCTCCCGGGGGGTTGCCCGTCAGAGACACAGGCACAAAAGATCGCCTTTCGGTCGAGGTGCTAAATCTTTTTCCGTAGGTTGTCAAATATTACGTAAAGACAAAAAGGTTAAACTCCAGAACCACTTCAGTGTTCATATTTACTTTTGGTACAAATCACTTCCCTCGCATTTCCTTGCGGGAGAATAGCCAGTAACCAATATTTGCCCGCTGTCTTTAAAATGTCGCCTCGGTTTGTGTGTAGAACTTGCTGCACATTTATTTTATTCTGTTGTGCAGGGAGTGGTAATCTTTATAATAGAAAGGTGTAAATGGCGCGTAATTAATATTTCATAACTGTCAGTAAAATCCTGAAAATGAATGTCAAAATAAACGTTTTTCTGCTCAGATGATTCACCTGTATGAATATTGCACAACATTTAAATAAATCTACGAATTTATTCAAATAAATCGTCGGCTACAGTGACAGCTTTCAAAACTATATGAACAGTAGAGAATTACATTAATAAATGACCTTTTATAACTAACAAACTGTGAGGAATCTTTTCAATGTATCACTTTGTCACAAGTTTTTAATTTGTCAAATTTTCCTTCAAATTACATACATTGCACACAGGCACAAAAGTAAGTAAAAACCGAAAAATGAAGTACTCAGTGCTAGCCAAGGGAACGGCAGCACTAGGTTCACTTTGTCAATCCCTTGTCCGTAACAGAGGGTCGAACTGTTACCAGAAACGATCTCTCAAAGGTACAACATAATAAAATTGTAGATGACTTCAGTTTTCGGTTTTGGTTTCCTCTGTGAGTGTTCTACAGAACGAATTCAGCTTTTTGTCACTGAGCAGCGAGTGTGCTGTTCATGACAGGCCTCACCGCGTGAAATAACCAAATTAGTTTGTTTTTCATCAACATTACGAAAGGTGATGTTCAGCTGTCCATTGCTCTTCCTGTAGGGGGGTGGTTTCGACAACTTCAGCTGCCGTGGTGCGGGCAATGCGCACCCCCAGCATTCATGGTACTTCTGGCGTTATCTACGTCGGGCCGAACATTGGAGATCCTCCCGCAAGGGAGTTGTTTGGATTGGGTTGAACTTGACGGGATAGTGGTTCCCGATACCTATGGGAGATTGGGTACGTGTGGGCGGTGACGCCCAGGCGGAATTGTGAGACACTTCAATATTCTCAATGGAGAACATTTACTTACTGGTAATTCGTCAGTGCCAGACAAATGACCTTAGAGTTGCCTTCTGTGCCATTATTTCGTCTCTGTAGAGGCTGACCAGTCTTATAGAGTTTCTTCTGTGCTATTGACATTTAGTGTATTGTTTTCCTCTGGGCGGTGCCGTGGCCGAGCGGGCAGATCGTTCACCAACCATCTAGGTGGCCCGGGTTCGTTATCAATAGCCATCACGTATGTATAATGTATTGTTTTCTGTGTTAATGTTTGTTAGATGATTAATGACCAAAAGAACAGCTGTCAATACATCAGAAGTTTATCAGCCGTCACGTGATGTCTCCCAACGATTAAAAACTGATCAGAAGCACGAGTTGCCTCGGTGAATGACTGGAGGTTAAGGTTCCGCTCTCAAGTTCTCGAATACATGACCTCTGGCACTATTCTGAAGGACTTAGCCATTAGTTCCAAATTCTGAAGGTCGACTCTTCCTGTAAGGTAATCGGCCGAAGAAATGCTAAATTTAACACCACAGGTGAACGTGTCTTACCTACCAGTTTGGACGAGAAGTAATTTCTCATCTGTGAGTAACCAGTTCCTCAGTGATCAAGGGCCTGTTGGTTGCTGAAGGGAAGTGTCTATTAATTAGTTGCTAGTGTCATGCACGTGTCAGGTGTGATGGAATACCAGTAGAAACTCTGCCTTTGTATCCTGCATATGGTCTGTAGTATGTTGCTAGTTCATTAGCAAACATATCTCTGCCAAATTCTTCGTCATTTCACAGATGAATTGGGATGCTTTTTCACTTTCACTATGTTGACATGTGAGCCAGCATGAGTAACTAAACTGGAAAAACTGCTAACTCTTGCTCAGCATATTTTACTACAAGGGGCTAGTGTCACATTGATATTACAGATTGAAGTGGTTTTTTTGTACTGAAAATAGATCGAAAATAAAAAGGTGTGTCGGTTTTCTCTCCCAAGACCCAAGTTTAAGAAGAAAAAACGATATTTACGAATTAGAATGATTCACTAGCATCTAATTCCTTGCACACATTGTTGCTTAGAAAACATTAAAAAGGGAGAACTTACAAGAAGCTATAAAATAAAACAATGTTATGTAAAAATGCACAAATAAAAAAAAATACTTGTGCAAACTATAATACCTTTTGTGCAAAATTCTGCCAGTAGAAACATTTATAAATTATACTGCTAATAAGAGATTTAAAACTGGAATATGTCTATATTAAACTGAAGCCAACAGTAATCTGCTAAATGAAACTATTATTTTTTAAATCAACTTTTGCACATAGATCCACACATTCTATTTAATATTTACAACACAGTACTTGCATTACTTCCTTAAAAGAAAGTAATCCATCGCGTTTTAAAAATCACTCACATACACAGTATGCGTTTCACAAGGATGAGTGAACCATGCAGACCAGATCAGAAACGAATTCCACTAGCCGGGAGGGACAGCGGTATATCGTTTGCATATGTAGCAGAATGTTACGGCTTGTTGAAAGATTGTGCCTATAGTCTCCATCGCTTGTTTCTGTGGCGGATTATTGTCGCATTTTTGCCAATGCTGTTCGTCCTGTTCTTCGATCTCGAGTAGCGGAAAGCAACAAAAGCGACTGTAACTCAAACCTTGCTGCAAGTTATCTTCAGTGCGCTCTTGCGCGCAGATACTTTTAGCCTCGATGTGGGGCAAGGCCTATTATAGGGGAAACAATTTAATGGCAGCTTCTAAATCAAAGTGCTGCCAACTTTATAATGGCATTTATTGGTACCAAAATAATCTGTAAAACCTACTTTGCAAATCTTGCTTTGAAACAACGCCTTCCAGGTTCAATATATCTTGCTACATTTACTAATAGAATTGTGTTATAAAATCGATGATGAGGAAGTGTGAAACACTTATTTTAGACACTAAAACAATGCCTTCATGCACACGCGAGACACTACGGCATCTGCACAACCATTTAAACAGACCATTTTACCTATCTGCGGGATAAGACCTGTGTTGCAAATTTAAGAACTACAATAAAACACCAATTATGGCCTTAACTTTACCTATTGCTGGTATTGATGTCAACTGAACAGAAGGAATGTCATCAAAAGTAACCAGAGAGCACTATAATGGGGTAAATGTGACACAGTTGCCTTAGATGAATTACAATAGCTCTCGTTCTCTACATCCCATCCCAGATAGCGAATTTCAATGAGCCTACCCATTTACCTCTTGGGGTCTCATTAAATTCTGTGATGTGCGCAATAAAATGACAAAAAATATGACGTCCAGACCTTTTTTGTCACTTTACTCAGTTCTTACAGCCAACGTTTTGATCTTATTCCAATTTCACTGAAACTTCGCTTAGTTCACGCTGTCATTCCACCAAATGTGAACTGGTGCAATTTCCCCTGTCATTTCACTGTCTTCATAATAAATTACGCACGACGCAGCTTCTTCTTCCGGACGGTTCACTCACTGGGGAGTCAAAAACAAGGTGTCTGAATTACTCACTGCAGATGGTTGCGACAAAACTTGTTCGGAGAACGGCACTTTTCGTCGCAACAGAAACGTACTCAATAACTCGGACACTGACTCAACTTGCGAGGCTGACTGGCTTCTCACGAAAGCGCTCGCTTATATAGCAGTAGGAAATTTCTACAGAGTTCCAGAATGTTCGAGAAGGTCCCAGAAGATTCTGGTTATTTGATGATAGCGCTTACTGTGTTCACACTGGGTGAGCGCGCGGCTTGTCTGCTTACAGTTATGACTGCCCAGCGCAGACCTCTCGACAACCTTGGGCTATAACCGCTGTGCAACAATGTCCTTTGCAATGTATATTAAAAGAAACGGGGAATTGAGTGACATGAATATGAATTAACACACTCAAAGTTTTTATAGTTTTGAAACCATCTTATAGCGTTTCTTCGCAAAGCCCAGTGATTTTGAATGACGACAGTTATAAAAATCGGTTAAGTGATTTCCGAAACACACGTACAGTTTTTGTAATATCAGAGTAGACCTGCCATTCAGAAAATGTAAATTTATATAAAATAAAGAAGGTATAAAGCGCCTGCTCATTTTAGAAGTTATTCAACATAAGATTTTTAAAATTCTTTTGCATGTTATCGCCCTCCAACGTTAAGTCAAATCGGACGACGAATGAATGAAATGGGCGAAAGGGTGTTCAATTGAGCCCGAGGTCCATAGAGTATACATTCGTCTTCTCAGGATAAGGATAAAACCTAGGAAAAAACCTTATCCATATAACTGACCCTTACCGAGAATTACTAGAATTACTACTAAATGCTGGTATACCCACTTTTTTCGGCATTAGAGCACACCGTTTTCTACCATCTGTAAATTTAGCTCGTATCTACCACGAAGTCCAACTGTGCAGTGTAAATAGAAGCTTTTAAGGAAACGTTTAATGTCATACTGAACTGTTTACATTGATATTAAAGGGATAGGGTTTCTGGTAATATGAGTCATCTAAAACGTGCGGTATGTTTATACAAATCAAGCATCATAGTTTTAACATGCAAGTTTTGAAATATCAGGTGCTTATTCTATTTGTTCACATGAGTTTATGGATAATACAATATTTGATTTGTTTTATGGCACATTTAAACCATTTCTATGCGAATTTGTATATTTTATTATCTAAGTTTATTATATATTATATAATTACACTGAGCGGTCCTGTGTAATTAACACGGAGGGGGAGGGGAAGAAAAATCACTATATATGGATAGTTCGTCGAATCGTTACGAAATGGCAGTAAATAAAAATTGCATGACTATTATACTTACGGTTTTTAAATATTATGAAGGTTCCCTAAAAAAATAATATTTCTCGAACACAAAATTATAAAATGTATAAAAATCAAGCCTTAATCATAAACATTTAAGAAGTAATGAACAGTAAATCTTGATAGATTTCTATACTGAGCATGACGATGTTAAGCAGCACATGGTGGAGATCCACCACCACGTGGCTGTAATGTTACACCTGTGACGTCATGTGACGGGCCATCCCGCCGCTATAATTAGAGGCGTTAGAGAGGGGAGGGCGTCGCGTCATCTCGCAAATAGAGTGGGCAAAGTCCACAGGTGACGGACAAAAGGGGTGTGGTCCTGGACAAGCATTATCAGCTGTGAAGAACATCTGCCTACTGCATCGCCGTTAAATTTCAGTCTATTCTCTTTCTGCTAAAATAATGCAACAGCACTATAATTATGGCTATTTTAGGAAATAACACTAAAAATGACATTTATGAGGGATGCCTTACGTAAACTACTTTTGATTTTGAGTCAAGTTTGAGATCTATCAGCATTATTAATGCCATTTTATCTAAACTACTAATTCCTTACATGCAGCGACCCACCTTCCAAAAACTAAGGTGCTGTCTTATATACGTCCTACTTCCTTGATGTTATATTGATTTAAACAACAGTTTGCATAGGAGGCACCGAATACTACTGACGACAACTTTATACACTGTGTTCCAGTGCTTATAACAAGTGGTTATAACTTCAAAACAAATGTGTTATAGTTGGTACCATTTGAAAGAGAAATTTGGGAAGTTTTACTCCGTTGGTGTTGTTAACTTTAGAACAGTCACGCATCGCGTGGGTATGCACAGATCATTGCATGGGAGAATGCACATCACGTCGTTCATCGGTCGGCATGTGGACAATTTTCCAGTAAGATGGGGTACCACCACACTTTGCCAATGTAATACGGACATTTTTGGATAGAGAGTTCCCTGGAAGATGGATCGGAAGAGGATCACGTAGATCAATGACCTTTCGGAATACCAGACCTGACACAACTTAATTTTTTCCTGTGGAGATTTGTAGAATCAGGTCTACAGGACACCCAGTAGGTGATTAATGCTACTATCGACAATGTTACATCACAGATGCTTCATAACACTGGAGTTGTGGTTGAATATCGGTTGAACATTTCCCGTGGCACTAATGACTACCATGTTAATGTTTATGAACCAGTGTTCACTATTTGTAGCAAGTGGTTTCATCTCCAGGTTCCAGCTGTGCGCCCTAAAGCCCTATTACTACTACCTCCAGATTCGTATAAGATCAGAAGTTATAGCTATTTCTTTTGTCAAACCTACAAGCGGAACACTCTATATATGAATTGTTTTGCTATTGGGATTCAAAAGATCTACGCCAAATAAGCGAGTCCAGACCTGCAATCTCCGACGCAGCCATGTGCATCACGCGAAAACCTGCTGACCTATTGATACCACAGACTTAATTCATGAAAACTGTGCTGGGACTTGTAGAGTTCGTCCCTAGGATCTTCCATAGATAACAGAGATCAGAGAACAGGTAGCCTGTAGTAGTGTCACAAAAACAATGGAACACCTTTCTCGGAAACGGTATTAATTTATGTTGTTATATTCTGTCAAGTTTTATAAAACCGTGCAGTATGATGCATTTAGACACCTTGTTGGTGCGGTGTCGGCTCTTAAGCGCCGTGTCTTTGATCAATTGCTTCTGAGAAAGAGAGTGTTAAAAATTAGCAGACTTCCAGCTGAAGTTGGGTAGTTTGTGTTCCGCCATATCACTGTCATGCTGTCATCGTAAGTAACGGAATCCCTTCTGTGGTGCATCCAGTTCTCACCCTGCCAGGTGGACACAAGCCAGGAAACTGCGAGCAGTAAATATTGCACACGTTCAAAAACAATCAAAATATCGTTTTACGTGTCACTCTTGCTGCTGCAGTCAAAAGAGGTCAGCTGCAAGATGTTGCCACTGTGCTGGCTGATGATTAAAATCATTTTACGTAATATCTTTTCTTATTTTACTCATATGAAAATGAAAATATCTCTGTTTGTGAAAGCAGCAATATGCAGAACAGTGAATGGATTTGTTCTTCATGGCTGTAGGTATATCTAGAGCGTTACTTGAAGGTTTACAGGTACCTATATCAAGTTTTAACGCTTTTTATATACTACACATCTGTGACGTGTAAGATAACTTGCGTATAGAAAAATCAAATTCACAGATTCAGCTTATCTGTCTATGGACACTCGAATGATGACTCATCTTTATGAAACATTTGCTTCCAAATATTTGTATCCTTTTTACTTTCTCTACTACGTATAGTAAGTAGAGGAAGTATTGCAGGCGTGGGCAAAATCGGTTCAACTGTGCTACTCCATTGAAATACGTTCCTGCCTCACTCCACCTGCCAACCCTCCCCTAACTTGCTGTTCAGGTTCTGACACGCCTCATTCAGTGGCGAGTATAGCTGTTTTATGAAGAGTGGTAGAGAGAATTTATTGTAAGTTCGACAAACAGTAAAGTTTGCTGTTTAATATGCGGATTTCAATTTGCAAATATAAAGCGTTACAATATCAGACGCAACTTTGATAAGAAGCATAATAACTTCGGTGATTTTACAAATATTTATTTACTATTTCAAAACCTGCTTTCTGAATACTGGTATATATAAACATATAAAAGGACGATATGAAAGGCTTAGTTTCTTATTAATTTATTTAATATAAACTTGTATTTCGTGTTTCACAGTTTGAACATAATATTAGGTTTAAAACCAAAGAATTTATTATGTTGATAAAATATTTTAAAATATTTTTAGGACTAAGTAGCAATGGAACTTCACTGGTTTCTTTATTTGAAAGAGAAACAATTTAGTGTGTTAATCATAACGCAGCGTAAGGATATTACGTGCATAAGATAAAGGAAACTTATAAACTTGACGATTATGTAAAATGCCTAACCACAGTAGGTGGTTGTAATAATTATTGTATACAAAATCTGTTTAATATAAACAAAATTTGTCAATAACAGCATAGAAATCATTACTACCGCGCAAGTGGAACGAACCCCCCACTGCAAGTGTTGTATCCAAAAAACATTTTTTCAGTCGGCAAGAGAATGTGCTGTGGTTAAGGCAAGTTCAATCGCTACCTCTCCTCTCGTGTCCATGCCTGAAGTGCACCCAAAAATTCGATGTCGAGATTTCACCGGAAATATATGTTTAAGACCCCCTGAGTAAAAAAAAAAAAAAAAAAAAAGAAAGCATTTTTAGAAAAAGGTCCGTGTGTGTGTGTGTGTCTGTGTCAGTCTGTGGACAGCATAACTCAAAAATGATAAGTCCGTTAAAAACTAAAATTGGTACTTAAGTTTTAAGGTTGCAACACAAGATTTTGAAGAAAATTCCTCCATCCTAAACTACCCTTTACATGGAAAATTTTTCGAAAATTTTGATTTTCTCGAAAATGGCTCTAACGATTTTGATTAGAATACCACATGTTTGAGAAAGTTTTGTGACAAGTGAAATGTATATTTTGAATTTTCTGGCTATAGTCCAGTAGTCCTCTGGATGACTTTTGAATAACTCGCAAACTGTAAGAGACCCAATCTTACCATACAGATAGAGCCCGTTAAAACACACAGTTTATGTCTAAATTTTTTTTTTTTTTTTTTTTTTTTTTTTTTTTTTTTTTTGTGGAGTAAATAATTTCGGAGATATTCCTTGTGTGAGTTTTGGAACACTTAAACTTTCGTCAAATGGAATATCGTTATTCATTTTTTATATCTTAGCCGTGCAAAGAGAACGGAATCACAAAGCTTTAAAAGATTTGACTATCGCTCAAAGCCTACTGCATTCTAATATTCCCTTGCACTACCTACAAGGACTAATTAATAATGTTCTTAACGACGCTGTCAATTGCCAGGATCACATCGGCGTCGCCGGTGTGCTGGAATTTCGTCCCAGGAGTTCTTTTACAAGCCAGTAAATCTACTGACATAGAACTGTCGTTTTTAAGCACACAATCGGTCTGGGCGAGATTTGAACTCGAGACCTTCGGATGAGTAGGCCTGCGTCTAACCAGCTGAGCCACCCAGACCGACACCTACAAGGAAATAAGGCAATAAGATAATTTCTGCAAATGTTTATCTCAATTAACACGAAGGAAATATAAGAATAGGGGCTTGTAAGAGTAGCCATGCAAGTGCAACACATCAGATTTTTTAAAAATATATATTTTTCCTTCCCCACCCCTTATGTTCTTGTTATTTCCCTGCTTGTTTTTCGTTTTATTTGCATACACACATTTGCGAACAAGCATCCTTTCCCCGGGCTAGACTGGAACTCGCTATCCCGTTCGTCTGCATATCGTATCAAGAAATGGTGATCAAGAGCAAATGTTAGTACCTAAATAAAACTTTGCTTAATTGGCGCATGTACGCTGTTAATAGCCACTAAGGAAACTATCTGGCTTCTAGGAGAAATTCATCCAGAATAAACATGTTAGGGCGGAATAGAGAATGGGTTTCAAATCAGTGTTGCTAGGTTTTTGGTAGAGAAAATCCCACTATAGACCTTCAAAATCCCAATGATTATGGCCATCTCTAAGTACTTTATTCGCTGTTTAAAAGTGTTTTCACTTCCCATTTGCGTATTCTCTTTAAGTGCTGAAACATCTAAAGGGAAAAATTCTTAGTTAAAAGTAGAACTGCATAGGTAAATGAGTTTTAATTATCGAATTTCAAAATTTCACTTGAAAAATCCTTTAATTTCCAAAGAAGCCCCATATTTCCTTTAGAATTAAAACCTACCTACGCCGGGGGAAAAATCCCTCAACTTGGCAACACTGTTCAGAACAGGTAGGTATTTGAGAACTATATGGTTGTTCTGAAGGGCAAAACAAATGGATTAAATGAAGGCGCCTTAGCTTGAAGCTATTTTCGCCATATAGCTACATATCATTTTTACTCAAAATGGCTTTACAGATTGAATGCATGTTTGTGGAATTGTATCTTCGTGAAGGTACATGTTTTATGTAATCGATACATCAGTAGTCCATAATATGTCGCGTTGGAATAAATATCTGCGAAATACGTTTACCGCTCTTTCTATGACGGCATGGCTGTTCAAAGAAAATGCACCATACAGACATATCTACAGCTGTTAAGTTACAGATTATGCCTTTTAGTTGTTCTGACACTAGGTGCCATAGGTGATGTTCGCTTTTAGCTGATGTTTCGGCCAAAGTATTTTGCAGTATAATTACGTTCTTGGTATTGGCACTGTTGTACTCGACGATCCGCTAGGGATCGACCCCTTCAGCTGCTGTGGTGGAACCCTAGCACTCGTGGCACTTCTGAACGTTACTAGAAGTGCGTCGGGCCCAACATTCGAGCGTCTCCCGCATGGGAGTTATTCGGATTGGATTGGCCTCAATTGAGCAGTGATTCCCGACACGCATAGGAGATTGGGTTCGCCTTGACGGTCGTCCAAGACGCGTTTTTAGGAAACAAGGCATTGCCCTAATGGAAAGCCTCACGGAGAGGAGAATGTTGCCGCCTTTCCCTGGTCGAAAAGAGGGTGCTTCGACTCCCGGTAGAGCCGTCATCCCAACTGTAGTACTCGACGATTAAACAACACTTAACATCGACTGAAAAAATTAAATTGAGGGTCTCATACATGAAAGAAAACGTAAGCAACAGATGAAGTTAAGGATCCGGAGCAGGCTATAGGCCGCAGAGGTGCCCTATGATTCCAAACTTGATGAACCGGTCACACTGGCGGGTTGGTGAGAGAAGGCCGCCATTTGGCAGGGCCGAGTACAACTTTCCAACGAGCAAGTATCTGCACCATCCATTCGACACAGACCAACATTGCGCAGGACCTACCAGAAACATGAAGGGGGAAGCGAAATGATTGGAAATGAGTGGAAGGAAATTCTTTGTAAAGGAAAAACTGCCTCAGTATTCCCCTAGCTAACCACAAAAACAAAAAAATCGCGCTTACCTAGAGCCATCTCGCTCGACCTCCACGAGTCGAAGTAATACTATTTCTTATAGTGAAATAAGACCAGTAGTAAGACAACAGACCAGTTAAACGTAAGAGATACGGAAATAAATTATACATCAAGAGTTGCTTTAATAGGTATGTGCATAAGGTCAGCACTGTGCATATGTGCGCTGGATGGGCACTTTTACTGTTTTCCCGACTGCGGAGAATATTTTGTGATAAACAAAGACACAAGTTTTCTGCGTAATGAGTATGGACAAGAAAGCTGTGCATCACACTGAGTTTTTAAGAAGATATTCCAAATGATGTTGTTAAGCCATAGAGGTGACATATGACGAGACTTTATGAATGCGACATCCCACATTTTTATATTGGGATCTCCACATATAGAGAAAACTAATGTGTGTTTATATGAACACGTGAGGTGGGTGATAGCAGTCTATAAATCTGAAACTACGCAGAGAGAAAAATGTGCGAAGTTACATCTAAAGCCAATGAATGGCTACTCCATCAGACAAGGACGATCAGCATTAGGCTATCATAATAAGGCGAATAAGGAAATACCAGTTACTTATTTAGAAACCTGCCCTCTAATTAAAGATCAAGCGAAAACGACTCAGAAAACGTACCTGTTTTGTACTAGAGTGCGTAGTTGAAGTTCACCGCCAGTAGCCTTGATTACGAAACTATACCCGATAGGTAACAGTCAGTTATAATTCTCTCACTGCTAGCTGTGTAGGACGTCGACATGAAACGGAGAGAGTCGCCAACTTCTGGAGGGCAACCAGAGGCTGTAGCAGGGAAGAGTATACATAGCAACCGACTCGCACTCGGGAGGTCGCGAGTTCGATCCCCGCTCACCACGCATTCTGACTAGGGTTTTTCGTGGTTTCCCCTTGTCACTTAGCTGGGGTACTTACTTTCATTCCACGCTTTTCTTTCCCTCGTTTCCCTTCATTCCTCCCTTTTCTTATCATGTTTAAGATGTACCTTACGCGCGTGTTGTATGGTGGTGCCAGGCAAATGGCGCGGATGCAACTGCTGTTCTCGGCGCTGGGTGGCGTTGTGTGGTTGCTATCTTCTCGAGGAGGGATCCTTGTCCACACCGGATCCGGAGTGTTGGTGGCTGCTCGGCGGGTCTTGGTCCTGGGATGAACAGATCTCAGCACTTGTTAGGGACTTCCGCGCGTCTCTGTGGTCTATCTTAGCTGCGACCCTGCGGCCTTCTACGGTTCTCTCATTTCATCCGTTCCTCCTGGGGGTGTTGGCCGCAGTAGGTCTATGTGCGCGAGGTGTTCCCCGCCGTTATCTACCCTTTATCCTTTACCTTGAAATGTAGCGGAATTTTGTCACAAAAGATAAGGAAAGAGACTTTATCGGCCACTAATTATCACTCGTTGTCCTCCTGATAGCTAGCTGATGTTTTACTGTTAACTTATGTCTACTTCCTCAATCTTGATACACTTTACTTTTGTGACAAATAAGGAAGTGCAAAATAACTTAAACAATGTTCATTTACATGACTACTAAAGAAAGCGATTATTACTATGCGAGATCGGAATTTCGAAACGGGAGTCATAAAATCGGTCGCTTTAGGAGTTACGTTTCATATCATCTTGCATTTCCTCGTTCTTTTTAAGAGCATTTATGTCTCAAGTAGATAAAGTAAAAGTTCAATAACGTAATATCACATTTCAAGTTGAGGTGATTTGTAGAGTGAAACGAAACCATTTTGTGATATTCTTTTCTCTGAGCAACGAAGATGGAGCAAATCGCTGTAAATTATTAAACAATTAAGATGTGAACGTAAAATTATTTACCATACCGCGCTGATAATAGGCTACATCTCAGTCTGTAACACCTGCACACTTCTCACCCAAGAAGGCAAAGTTTGCAAGTGGCTGTCTTATTCCCTTCAGCTAGCCATTAATAAACGAAATCATGGAGAGGGCTGACGTCTCATTTATGAACATAAGAAGACACTCTCATACCGAACTATTTCATAATAATTATTACATTATTTCCTACAATTTATAATGTCAAGATTGCATAACTTTTTTTTCTCGTACCCTAGATAATAGCTACTGAGACTATTCAAAATGCATTTACTTAATTTTGACACATGAGGCAGACAATTTTTTGCGGAAGTACAAATTGAATCGATGATTTGAAAAAGGAAACAAGTCCTACAACCACAGTTTTGGGAAAACCAAGAAAGACTTGGCAAAGTTGGCATATTGGAAATTTATGTTTCATAGATAACTTGCAGATTTATACATTATTGATTGTTTGGGCATTTCATTGATTTACAGAACACTTTTTATATTCAGGACTTGTTTCCTTTATAAAATAATTATACAATGTTATGCAAAGTGTATTGTTTCGAACTTAATTTATGTACTTGAAGACTTGCGAAGGAAAATATTGTGGTAATAATCTCTCATGAGGTTAATTAACATATTCTAATATATTGACATTACAAAACACACTTAGCAACAGTTTCTACACCAGTTCAACATCAGTCTTTGGCCATGTCATAATTTTCTGATAGAAGTGCAGATGTTTATCTGGAATGTATTGTATTATTTTTTAACATCTGCTACTTTCTTATTGTTGATTGGGATAACAACTGTCCCATACGCTTTCCGTGATGTCAGATCTGGACTAGTGTTCCATTTTGCCAATTTGAAAGAGTGCTGGATAATGGCATCAATATATTTACATGCCTCGAGTAACCAAAGTGTTTTCTATCGTAGGTTAGGTGCTTATACTTTGAAAGAGTGAGCCCAGGCTCACAATGAGAACTATCAGCTTTGGTTATCTTCTTGAAATACTTCTGTCACCAGGTTTTGAAGTCCATGATATCTTCAGTGTCTATTACTGTTACCATGAAAGCATTTCAACATTTCCCAATATTTCGAACATCTATTCTCTTTGTCTCTCTTGAAGAATCACCGTCAGAGATATCCATAATAAGTAGCATACAAGTAGCTGATAAAGTTGTGATATTCACTGCACTATTATTTGAAAACAGGAATCAAGTCACTAAAATATGACAGTATTACCAACACACACTATTCGATCTACTAATTGAACAATTGATGAATCCAGGAACTCTTTGCAATTAACCAGCATCAGTGCCCTCTCTGAGTATAAAAGAGAAACTCGTCCCAGACGTATTCCTCTTTTAAAATCAATGGAATCCTTAATCGTCTGTAGGAGTCGTGCTTTATACAGGACAAACTTCTGTTTCAGACTGATTGATAGCTTGAAGTGTGAGAAACAAAATGTATATTTTAGCTTATTTTTGCAAAAAGTGGACTTGTTTCCCTTTTCAAATCGCCGATTCAATTGGAGCCATGACGACGTGCAGTACTCGAAGCCAGGGCCGGAACTTGCGTCATCGTAAAGACTTGGCAGTCCCCAGAGAGCATCACTCAAGGCTGTCCCACGTTTTCTTATCACACCTGTCTTTATAGAGACGCTCGCAACGCCCACACACCTGCATGCTCCTTTTTGTCAGTTCAGCTCCTTATGTCCCAGATTTTAGTAGGTCGTTATGGGACGGGAGAATAATGTGCCTTCAATATAGGCATAATAACGGCCTACATCTTTGGCACAATATGAAACTCCGCTATCGACAGCAGTT
The DNA here is from genome assembly GCA_030765045.1 of Tenodera sinensis. Lineage (NCBI taxonomy): Eukaryota > Metazoa > Arthropoda > Insecta > Mantodea > Mantidae > Tenodera > Tenodera sinensis. The sequence goes on along the minus strand of CM060961.1, from coordinate 161,369,886 downwards.
AATTATTGTCACACTGTTAAATGGGAGCAACCAGTCTGCTTAATTATCATAAATGAAAGTGATAATATTAATGACGCTAATATGAAAATGATGAGTCTGTCGATACAGTCATAACAGCGTGTAATTACCGATACTACTGTGACAAAATGACAAAATCAGTCCAATTACTTTTTCTTCTAAAACTTCTGCGCTAATATACAGTTCTCTTTTACTGACGTTAAGACAGTAGTCTTACGTGATATTACAACTCACGACCGTTTTCTTCCCGTAACCTAACCAGTCCTTCCACTGTCTGTCAAACACAAACACTCACGATACAATCATTTAACGCTCATTAAAACTTCTTCACTTCGACGGGATGTATCTTTCACGACAGTACCTCCTCACACACACACACACACACACACACACACACACACACACACACACACACACACACAAACACACAGAGCTGTCTCGCACTCACTGACACCTGACCAACTCATGTCTGTAATCGTAACTCCCCTAACTCGTAGCCTGATTATATAGCGGGGATGACGATACACGGTCCTTTCTAGAACTTCTACAAACATGCCGGCCGCCGAAAGCCTCTCGAAGGTTCCAGCAATCTTTGTTAGACACCGCGCTCATTGTTGTTAGTCACTTATACACAAACAGTCGTCTGATCTTGGGGGCCTCTGTTTGCTGGTATATGGTGTGAAGTAGCTCAGCCCCTCCCGTCCTTTGTTCTACGCGGCTACCTGCTTCACACTATGAAACAAAACATGATCTTGATACTTGTAACTAGTTTCTGTCATCTGCTTATAGTAGATAAGACGACATATTGTATTCCACCCAAAATTCAATATCGAGATACGTATTTTGAGACCCCCCTGAATAAAATATATTTTTAGAAAAAGGTCCTAGCATGTGTGTCTCTGAATAGCATTGCCAACCTTGATAGTTAAGTTCAGTATCTTCGAAGAATATACCTTTTCAACAACCTCCACCCCAAACTACTCCTTACATGGAACATTTTTAGAAATGTTTAAATTTCTCAAAAATGGCTTTAACGATTAAAATACATTTTAAATCTGCCTAGTTAGGTCCCGAAGGGGCCAATTGAGGAACTACTTGACAAAGAAGTAGCGACTCAAGGTCGCGAAGGCCTCTAAATTGGTTGGGAGGGCTCAGGGCGCTGACCAGTCCCACCCTCCAGTTCTGCACCCCACTCATGACGCCTGAAATGGGCAGAGGTGAGAGACGCAGCGCCCGGGCGGTAAGCCTTGGCCCGTGAAGGGCTGCTGTGCTAGGGCTTATTTACTGTATTAGAACTTTTTGAATACATTTAGATGACAACAAAAAGGTTTATGTTGATTTTCTGAGAATGGCTTTTGAACTTTTCATTTTGAATGACTTGTATAATTGGTAATACCTTAAGAGATAGAAAACATCTTACTACACAAAAAATGTAGACCTCGCTAAAGCACACAAATAGCACTTTTTGTAGCATACACGCGCTCGGATATTTTTCTAAAAGTGCTGGGAGTCTTAAAAGTGTAACTCCAGTGAAATCTCGATATCGAATTTTTGGGTGGAATCTAATACCTTCTTTACCTTAGAGAAAATAAGGTGGTGCTATTTTTTTATTAAAACTAAATAATTCTCCTCAGACGAGCTAAAACATTACTACAAATATGGAGGATCGCAACTCGCGCGCGCGCGCGCGCGCGCACACACGCACACACACACACACATACACACACACACACACAAAAAGAAAGCAATCATGCTGGCTTGAAAGTAATTGCGAATAATTTAAAAACGAATTTCGTAAAAGGCATGTATTATTTCACGCATAAACTCGAGTAATTCAGTCATATACAGGGTGGAAGATGCTGCTTCGGCCATACGTCAACCAGGGATTCTACATGATGCTTGTAACAAATATGTCCAATACAATTATTGTCAATAACGATCCGTGTCGACGAAGAAAAAATAAGTTGGTCAAATATTTAGAGCCATCTAGCTTCTTAACGAATGATTATAAATGGTTTATTATTTCTTTAGTTGCCACGCAAACATTGTGTGAACAATGACGTAATGCATCTCTACCTTAATTCAATGTTGAAGTGTCATGCAAAGTTTAATTTCTAAGAGAGATTTAGCAACGTTACGTTAACATTAAGTTGTGACTAAATGTATTCGAATTGAAATAAAAACACATAGCATTGTTCACACAATGTTTGCCTGACAGTAAAATAATAAATCATTTATATTCATTCGTCAAGAAGCTAGATGGCTCCAAATAAATGACAGTTTTTTTTTGGCGAAACAGTTCCTTATTGACAATAATTGTATTGGATAAATTTGTTACACTCATCATGTAGAATTCCTGGTTAACGTATGGCCCTCGTATACTTGTGTATAATAATTATAAACAAAGATTAGTAAAATGATTATAAATAAATAGCATTTCACGCATAGAATCAGCTAACCCACAACTATCAATAAGTTTAAACATGTAGTATTTCATACATGATCGAATTGAAGGAAGTTTAGTCCAATCAGACGGCAGCATTTTTCCATGTGTGCGCGAGAATGATATTTAAGGTGAAATCTTACAAAAAGTAGAATAAATCTATTTTTACAAGAATTGATGCATGTTTGTACGAGTAGCGACGCGACATGAGCACACTGGAGTTGTGTGTCACATTGATACACAAAGGTGAGTTGTAATGAGAAGCTGCTTTCAGAGTTGTAATGAGTCCCTGAGGAACACTTGAGATCACTGCACTGGTCCCTAAAGGTTCACAGAGGCGGAAATAATTGGCGTGTTATATTCCCACACGCAAGCGACATGTAGAACAAGGCCTCGGGCGGTACACCTTTACCGAATTCCAACATCAACAAAACAATCAAAACATGCTTGCATGTGATGTTTTGCTGAATTCTCCTCTCCTCTCCTCTCTCCTCTCCTCTTCATTCCTCGCCTGTTCTCTTCTCTATTTTCGCTTTTCTTTACTTCTCTTTTCTCTCATCTTTCCCCTCCTTTTCAATTCCCAACTCCCCTTTACATGCTTAATGCTATTCCTTCACCTCTCTCTCCTCGCTTTCATTTACTCTTTCCATTATGTCTCTTGTCTCCACAACCTTTTACTTTGTTCAGTTCTCTTTCCTCTTATTTTGCCCCATTTTCCCTTGTCTCTCTTCATTCTCTGATCTTCCCTTTCCTGTGCTCTCTCCTATTAATTCAGTTCTCCTTCCCTCTCTCTTGTTTTCTTAACTCTCTTCTTCACCAGTTTCTCCTCTTAAAGTGGAACTTGGATAATTCGAACGTTGTAATTCTTGAATAATTCGAAATCGTTGTTAATTCGAAGATTTGTCTCGGTCCCTTAAATTTTGTATTAAAGCAATGTAAAAAAAAATCACATTTGATTGGAATTTAATTTTCCTTAATTTGAGATTTTGTTCAGAAATATCATTCCTAAATTACTGTAAACGTGGAAATTTAATATAACTTCGTCCATGTTTTCTGCAAAGAGATCATCGCCCCGGGGTTATTTGTTTTGTCGGAATGCAGCTGGAATGTTGTTTGCGGGTAGAATAGCTTTCCTAGCTGCCGGTCTTGAGCTTCTATACCTGCTTCCGCATCCCCTTGCGCCTTTAGTTGTCGCTTGACCTTCCTACTGTTCAGTGTGTTGTGTGTTGCAAATCAATGCCACCATGTCTCTTGGTAGGCCGCGTGTCCAATACAAGACTTTAAGCGGAAAAGCCACTGTTATTTGAGAAGTTGAAAAGCGTTTGAAGAAAAAATGTAAATTCGCGATTGAATGCGGGGTACCACGGGTCACTTTAAGGAGAATAAGAACATTTTAAGCAATGTCTCGAGTGAAATGAAAAGAGTCGAAAATGAGTTAGAGAACCAGGATATCAAGATGGACGTATGAACGCCCGTGGGTAAAACAAAGCCATGTCTGGAACACCAGGCTACCTTAACGGCACAGAACAACTCCACGAGTACCAAATAACTTGCAGTTTTCAACAAGTAGGTATGTATGACATGTCTGTCTGTATGTCTGTATTTATGTAGGCATGTATACCTGTGTGCGTGTATGTGTGTCTGTGTGTCTATGTGTGTGTCTATATTATTTACATATTGTTGAAATAGTTTCATATGTTTTTCCACTAGTTCTTGATTGTTAATTAGCCACTGCCCATCTTTCTGTGTCATTGCTTTTTAAAATAGTTTTATTTAATATCTCACACTCCAGGGTACCTCTATTGCTAAAATGTCAATTTTAGACGTAGTTTTTGCAATTCGAATTTTTGGATATATCGAATTTCCTTCTTGCTCCTTTAGCTTCGAACTGTCAATGTTCCACTGTGCCTCATTTACTCTTTCGTCTACTCTCTTCCCTTTCTCATTTTCTTCTTTCTTTATTTTCTTGTGCGTGACCTCCACTAGAACTTCACGCGCAAAGCCATAAAGCATAACAAAAGAGTTCCACTGCTATTACTTTATCCAAGAATACAGAATATTAAAGCTCCCTGAGCTAAAACACAGCGAGTGTACGCTATTCATCATAACGACTTTGCATATCCCGGAGGGCTCATCCTTCTTCTCCATCCAGAGCAGATTTCTGAGATAATTCTCCACAGGTTCAGCGAAGATGTCGCTTTTCTGCTGCTTGAAAACTGTTTTCCTCGCAAGAGTCAAACAGTAACTCTTTAGTACCTTATGAAGATGCTTTTGAGGATGATATGATTCGATTATATTCATGTAAGTCATTCCAGGAGAGGTTACCAATTTATCTGATGAAACTCGTAATCTCAAATGGGATTTATTGAAACTGTTCAGTAAATAAAATGTAACATGTAATTACTTTCTCTTTTGTGCAGTTTAAAACCAAATCACCATTGGGTCATCTGTCAGTTTACTGCATACTAAATGAAGGAAAAATCGAACGTGTTATGGAATATTAAACATGCTACCAACAGTGGGAATGAGAAAATAGTTAACCTCAAAATCAGAATAGCTAAAATTAGACGCGATGATCCTTTTGTATCCTGCTGAAATATTCCATATCGAGATTTCATCGGAAGTATATGTTTTGAGGCCTCCTGAATCAAAAAAAGGTAGCTTTAGACAAAGCTCCGCGCGTGCGCTTGTGTGTGTCTGTGAGCAACATAACTCAAAAACGAAAAGTCGGACAAAAACCAAAGTTGGTATTTAAGTTTAATATATTTAAAGGAAGTGACACAAAGATTTTGAAGAAAATTCCTCCACCCTAAAGTACCCTTTACATGGAAAATTTTCGAAATTTTTAATGTTTTCAGAAATGACTAATTATTTTGATTAACATGCCTTATGTTTAATATATTGTTATGGCAAATGAATGCATATTTTGAATTTTTTGGCTGTAGGCTATGAGACCACTTTACTCTTGCTGACTTTTGCATAACTGATAAACCGTAAGAGATAAATCAAATATTACTATACAAAAATGTAGATCTCATTAATACGCACAAGTTGTGTCCAAATTTATGTTTTGTGGAGTGAACCATTTCGGAGATATTCCTTGTTATTTGTGAGTTTTGCAATACTTACACTTTTCTCAAATGAAAGGTCCTTAATCACTTGTTTATCTCTTAGCCGTGCAAAGAGAACGTAATTTCAAACATTTGAAACATTTGACTATCGCTCAAAGCCTTCTGTGTTCCCATATTCCTCTTGCATCTTCAAGAAAATCAGCAATGAGGTAATTTTTGCAAATATTTATATCGACTAACATGAAGAAGATGCAGGAACAAGAGTTTGTAACAATAGCTAGTACAAGAGTAGAGAAAGTCATGAAGCAGCACATTAGATTTTTTATTCAAGAACATAACTTATAAGGAAATTGATAATATTTCAATGTGATTAAAAATAATTTTCAATGTTGTTGGTTATCGGTTAATGGTTTTCCATAATGGAAATTTAAGTGAATTGAAGTGGATGTTGAAGTTAAAGGATTTTGCAGTTTCTCCAGAACTGTTGATTTACCTGCAGATAAGTTCAGAGATTATTCATTTATCTGTTATTTTTATTAAACTTTGATGTATTCCAATCTGAATCACGTTTGATACAGCTGTTGAAATGGATGACGTAGCTTATGTATTTACTGTATACTGGTAGTATACACTGTAGTAAGCTGTTGTTTTATGTAATAAAATCACATGCTTGCAAGTACGCTATAAAATAAATGACAGTATTTGATATCGAAGGCATAAACATTATTCGTTAGCATAAAACACGTGGCATATGAATGGAGTAGTCTTTGTAAGGTGAAGGAGACTGTCTGGGATATACCTACAGCTTTTCTATGTATCTTGTTGCAGCTACGACTGTGAAATTGAGGTTATGAAATAATCCTCTTTCTCAATCCTAAAAATGCACAGATTACATAATAATAATAATAATAATAATAATAATAATAATAATAATAATAATAATAATAATAATAATAATAATAATAATAATAATAATAATAATAATAATAATAATAATAATAATAATAATAATAATAATAATAATAATAATAATAATAATAATAATAATAATAATAATAATAATAATAATAATAATAATAATAATAATAATAATAATAATAATAATAATAATAATAATAATAATAATAATAATAATAATAATAATAATAATAATAATAATAATAATAATAATAATAATAATAATAATAATAATAATAATAATAATAATAATAATAATAATAATAATAATAATAATAATAATAATAATAATATAATAGTAATAAATAATTCAGCTGGTTTTCAATCTTTTGTCAATTTTTGTTTTATTTTAGTGATGAGCTCATTTTACAATATCATCCAAAGTACTAATAAATAACATTTGTAATTTTATAGCGAACGTGAATTTTGGTTTTTCTAATAGTTTTCCAGTCAGGAATTATTTTTAAATAATTAATTAAGAGGGATCTTAATTTTGAACTTTTTTGAAAATCCAACTGGCATAAATGCATAAACATTCCTTATTTATGTTCAACAGTAAGTAAAACATACATATAAGCTGTTTATGAGTTACCAAAGAAGTATTTCTCGTATATTACAACTTGCGGAAAATGTATGTATGATAGGCAGTGTTATTGTCCAAGTGTACGTGTATAGCCAAGTGTTGAAACAAGGCCTTTGGCAAACCTTGTGTAAATATTTGTTATAAAACAATATTTTGACAAGTCGATATTTGAAGGTATTAATCTGTATTTATACCCCCTTAATGGAGTTAGATTTCGTTTAATTTATGCATTTTGAGAACACTGTACCCGTGTGTCCCATGAGGCGTCTATATAGTACTTTCAGTATAATTTCATATTATCTTTTTAGCATATAAATTACTCTTTGTTGAGCTTACTTTTGTTTTGTTATAATTTTGAAATTAAACTTTCAAGAAGATAGTGAGAAATCTGTGTCTTATTGTAACCGCATGCATGTATTTTGGAAAATATCTCATATTTTTGGTGTTATGAAATATTTTTTTTAGGAAAACGAAAGGCAACTTTCGAATGTTTTACATAATTTTAATTTTTTACACAGTTTGATATACATACGAATGAATACAGTATATTAATTGCGACATTGTATTGTTTAGCGGTTTAATGTAATCAATTTGTAGCTCGCAGGAAAATGTAACTAAATGTTATTTAACAGTTGAATGTTGTTTTGTAGTACACAGGCATACATAGTATCAAACTGACTCATTTCCAGAAACAAAGAGGATGGAGAGTGGTTGAGCGATTAGCATACTGACTTCTCACCCGGATGTCCCGGGCTCAATCTGCCGAGGGTTGGGAATTTTTCCTTAATTAGGATTATTCCCTATCGTACATAAGAGTCTGACAGTGTAGATGCTTGAGTAAACGTGTGTGAAAACGAGCTAAAAACGACGAAAACCTACACTAGCCTAACCCTAAAAGTTCAGAGTAAAAATAGCATCAAATGTTTCAGTCAAAGCCCCCTATATGACCGTGCGTAGCAGTTAAAGATGAAGCAGTGCGTGCTAAAATGAATGGCTGCGTTATAAATGAACAGTTATTTAACCCTGCTTTTCTGCTGTTTTTCGTGCGTATCACGCACGCTACTCCAGAATCACTCCATTATCTTAATCAACATGATTGATGGACAAGTAAGTTCGTGACTTTCTAAAATCTCAACCGTGGGCTCTGTGCTCAGCTCTTCGGCCCTGTTTGTGCAATGAAAGTAAAAACAATCACTTACGGGTCATCTGGAGAATTATAACGGTACATTTATGACATAAAAAGATCGAATTATGCCGTGTTCTAGAAGGAAATATTTACGATGTTTTTGAAATCTGTACTCCAGTGTAAAGCTGGTGTTAATGCGCTTAAAATGTTGGCCCTTCTTTAGGCTAACATAACGGCTACACATTACTGAGTTAGGATGATAATGTGTAAACGAAAACACTAAGCAGGCTAAATTAGGGAAGTTATGTTTAGAGGTGGACATCTGAACGAGTATATAAACAACACATGATTGAGCTTACTTGTCTCTGAAGGATATGCAGGTCGCTAAATGCGTTACAATGCTGCCACATTCTGTGCAACGCACCCATCCAATTCATATAGAGGATCCAAGCATGTGTTCAAGCTCGTCAGAAATTTCTTTTCCTTCCATTGTGACTTTTATAACACTTAGAAAATAAAATTTAAAAAAAGCCCTGAAAAAATTTTCAACTTTTTACATATAGTAGTAAATACGGGAAATATTGTGCTGCACCTAAAATTTGATTTCGAGATTTCACAGGAAATATATTGCGACACTGGCCGGGCTGCTTCACAGCATATCACGCGGCTTCCCTGCACAACAAAGGATTGTCAGGGTTAGGCTGCCTCGCGCCACTGCTTGTGAACACGTGATAACAGTCAGAGCGGTAACACAAAGGATTTTCCAGATTATTCGAGAAGTGTCCTGCAGCGGCGTATTTGTAAAAGTTCCAGTAAGGTGAAGTTGGAGAAAGTCCGTGTTACGCAACGAAAGTTTCGAGTCGTCAGTTTTTTTTAGTTTTGGTGTGCGTGTTTACGGTCGCATCGAAAGGAAGATAACGAAGCAGTTAATGAAGGTTAAGTGATTTTATCGTCAAGTGAGCTATTTGAGAGACAGAGAAAGTGAAGAAAGATAGTGAAAGGAGTGAGTCAAAGCTGTAGACTATTAACGCCAGTAAAAGAGAACTGTGTATTTGTGCAAAAATTTTGGAAGAAAATAACGTGTCACAATATATTTTGAGGCTCCATGAACCCAAAAGAACATTTTTAGATAATTATCGACCGAGCGGGATGGCTCAGGCGGTAACGACTGTGACCCGTATTCGGGAGGTCGCAGGTTCGATCCCCGTGGCCGCGCACTCTGACATGGGTTTTTCGGTGGTTTCCCCATGTCACTTAGGCGAGTGCTGGGGTGCATTATTTCATACCACGGTTTCCTTTCCATAATTTCTCTTCATTCCATTTCCTTATCATCTTTCAGGTGCACTTTCAGGCGTGTAGTGTTGGCAGTGGTGGGCAGATGACGTCGTTGACGTGGCATTTGGCGGCCCTTATCCTCCGTGGGGGGGGGGGGGGGGGACTCTCAGTGCGACACCGGACCTGCGGTGTCATGGCTACTCGGCGGGGCCTGGCGCCGGGACGAAGAGGTCTCAGCACAAGTTAGGGACTTCCGCGCGTCGTTGTGACCTGTCTAGCTGCGACCTTCTGTGACCCTTCGGTTCCCTCATTTCATCCTTGCCTCCTGTGGGTGGTAGCCATAAGCGAGATGTCCCCTGGTGTCTGTACCCTTTATCGTTTACCTTTAGATAATAGTCCATCTATGAGCTTTTGTGTCGATGAACAGCATAACTTAAAAACGGAAAGTTGATCAAAAACCACACGATTACGAGGATACGACATGAGGATTTTCAAGAAAATTCTCCACTCCAAACTACCCTTCTTATGGAACATTTTCGAACATTTTGATATTCTCGATTTTGATTTAACGATTTTGAGTAAAATAAATACTTTTTCATTATAAATGAAAATGTATAGGCATCTCGAGTTTTCTGGGAATAGCCTCTGAAGTTCTATTCATTCTGAATGAATGTTGCATACTTGGTAAATGTAAGAGATAGACAAAATCTTACTGTACAAGAAATATAGATGTTAAAGCACCCTATCTGTGTCTACATTTTTGGTGAAGTTAGCCGTGTGTGAGATATTCCTTGTTGTTGATTTGAATTTTCCAATAGTTCTACTTTTCTGAAATATGGACTCGTTATACGTGTTTTTTTAAAAAATATTTTGTTGTTTAACGACGCTGTCAATTGCCAGCATCATATCAGCGTTGGCGATGTGCCGGAATTTCGTCCCGCAGGAGTTCTTTTAAATGCCAGTAGATTCATTGACACAAAGGTGTCGTCTTTAAGCACACTTAAAAACCATTGGTCTAGACCGGATTCGATCCCGCGACCTTGGGATTAGTAGGACAGCATCTAACCAACTGAGCCACCCAGGCTGACATGGGTTTTTTTGTTTCTTTTGTTTCTTTTTCTTTTCCGCTAGTCATGCAGCGAACGGAATATCAAAGTCATCACATAGTGCCCAGCTTTTGAAATATTTAACTATCGCTTTGGCCTACTGTATTCCCCTGTTCCCATTGGATCTAGAAAAAAGAATACAATAAAACAACTTGTACAAATGTTTATATCTATTCACATTAAGTATGTAGAGGAATAAGCGTTTGTAAGAATAATTTGTACAAGAGCAAGAGGAGAAAGTCATGTGAGTGCTGCACATAATATTTTTGCAATTAGACTGGGAATTTTGGGCAGAAGAACTGAAGTGTTAGGCTGTTACAATGAATCAACAATTCATTTGCTTTGAGTATGACTCTTACAAACATAGTATACTATTTATTATAGAAACACATTGTGTTAGCAAGATTTGCTCGAAATGTCTCCGCAGATGAACTATTTTTCATGGGTGAATCCATTTTAAAGGCTAAAAAGTACCATCATGTTATGGGCGTGACCTGAAATATTCTGTTTTTGGTGCACACCTCTGGAATTTTTCTCAGTATACATAGGCATTTAATTGATATTTCAAAAGCCGGAAATGAAAATGAAGGTACTTTTGAACTAAAATCTGCAATTAATTTAAAAAACAAAACGCAAGAGAGGCCTTTTTGGGAGCAGCAAATTTCTCCACTTTCATTCAACATTCCCCCCTTAATTCACACAAACACAGCAAAAATCTATTATTGCTTTAATTATTCAATTTTGTTATTAAAAGAATATGCTGCTATTTAGGCATTTTCATATTATTAAATATATTACAGATACTATGATGTTTCAATGGATATTGCTTTTGTAGAGGCTATCCCATTTGTACTACGTTATACCATTTTTGACCAATAAGACGCTAGGAAAAGACATACGAGTATTTCACTCAATCATGGCTGCTTATCCCACACTTTTGTCACTTCCGTGGCGTCTTTTGAGTTATTTGGGATCGTCATTTGTTTTCCGTATAAATATTCAAGGCTAGTTTCACCAAAACTGCACGACCCAAACAACAAAGCAAAACAGAAAAAGCATATGTAAGTAGTTCGATTAATTAATTTAGTAAGTTAATATTTTATTGTATTTATTTGTTTAATCTTTATGACTCAATGACAACTTGTGGAGGAGGAGTTAACAACTCGATCGAAAGGCGATCTTTTGTGCTTATGCACGTGGCACCCCTCGAGAGAATGGATGAGATGAATGGATCCTAAGGGTGGCCGGAACGTTGCTACGACAGAGCAGAGGGCAGAGATCCTAAATATTCCATTAGAGGTATCCCGACGGAGGCTGGCTCAGCCCGATTCCTCCCCCACCCCTTTGGATTCATATTTCCAAGGGGGATCCCGGATTGGGAAACAGGCTCCCCTCCCCCCTCGGGATTGTGCCATCCCACCGGAAACCAGTAGGCTCGCCTTTCAATCCGGGTGACGAGATTTCCAGAGTGCATTTGTTTCCCCTGGCATGCCGCTACCGCGACGCTTGCCGACGCTTCCAACCCTGAAAGAAACCTAACGGGAAGAAAGGTGAAATTAAATTATGTATGTAACGAAATGGAGGGACAGAAAATTTGGAGAATATGGAAATCCTTCCCAGCAATCGCCTAGCGACCCGGGGAACCTCCGAAAAACCCCGCGGGTCAGGAAGCTCGGCCCCGGGGATCGAACACGCGACCTTCTGAATGCGGGCCATAGACGTTAGCTACATCACACTCGGTTGTAATGTATATACACTTTCTTTCACTCGTGAGATAGTCAATGAAATCCCACTCGAGCTTTGATTTTCTTTAGTTCAATCAAAAACTGTAGTGATATTACTACTGACAAAAGCTAGAGAAATGACAATCCCAGCATGATAAATTGATTGCAATACACAGGTATGATTTCTGATTGAGTGCTTTAATGGTACACGGTAGTACGGCGTATTAAACGCATAGTTCATACTGAAGTCAATATACTTACGTTAAGCTTTAAGTTACAATACCCTCTGGTTAAGAGGAGCTGCATGAGGCACATCTGGTACCTGTACTCGTAACTAGCTACGTTCATTTGTCATAATGAACCTCTACGCAGTTGGCAAAGAGCGGTGATTATTTTGAGTAAATAAATGGAGCCCTGACATTGTATTTTCCATGAGAAGAGACTTATGCTCTCTCCAGCTCGTTACTTGAATCTGCCATGCATAAGGACTTAACTGTCACAAAGTTGTGTCACATACTGCAAGCTATTCTATGAATGGCCCTAAAACCGCAGTAGACAGTTACAAAAATAAGCTCTAAAGTGTGTAAAAATAAAGCAATTGTTCACGTCCATTTAGAAACGTCGCAGTCACAAACACGGATCAAATCCAAGTCCCTCTCAGGGGTGTACAAATGTATGCGGACCTCGTGCTACGCTTACACTACAAACTAGCTTACACAAGTTATTGTTTTTGTTCTTGTAGGGTTTACAAAGAAATGTGCAAATTTTATTTCAAGCGTGCTTGCCCCTAGCTATTCACCAACAAGGAAAGCAAATGAGTTTGCTCTTCCGCAAGACAAGAGTTTACGCTTGCTAAACTCACAAAACTTAAGCGTTCCAAGTTCTGACTGCTTTGCCTACACGAATCTACTGGCATGAGTGTAGCGTTGCTTGTTGATGTTAAATACAGTTCAGCTGCAGCGATCGAGGGGAAATTAAAAATTAAGGATGCAAAGATATTTTGACGAAATAAAGGCTTTGGGTTTATGGATATTATGGATAGCAGGGCGTATCCATAGGCGTTAGTCGGATCACGATTGGTTGGAGATAAACAGGAAGGTCGACGTAAATTCCAGAAGCCAACTTCCGCATATTCTCTCGAAGCTCTTAGATTGTATATTGGGGAGAACGCTGGAGTTAGACTGTTATTGCTCTGATATACAGCGAGTTCTAGTGACTATCCTGAAGTGAAAAGAGAAGTCCCGTGTTCAGAAGTTAGCGAGTGTCCGGAAGAGGGAACCGGAGTCCTGTGTTCGACAGTTAGTAAGCATCTGAAAAAGGGAAGAGAAGTGCTTGTTCCATACTCCACTGAAAGGGAAAGAAGAAGAGGGTGCTTTGCGTGTGATCTATTACACCGCTATGCATTAAAAAAAAAAAAAAAAAAAAAAAAAAAAAAAAAAAAAAAAAAAAAAAAGGAGGTGCACAGTGAAAACTGAATATTAACGTATAGGGAAAAACGAATGGTTTTCAAAGTGTAATGTTTTTCATGGGTTTATGAGCAAGTATCCAGCAAGCCAACATGTTTTATCCAATGTTTTTTTTTCGGGAGTATTTGCGAAATACTGAATTAATTTAGTTTACTAACTATATTCCTCGTTGAAAATACTCATACATTTTGTTTCTATTCCTCTCGAATAATTATATTGTATGTTACAGTTTCTATTATGTTTTCGATGTTTGTAATTAGACCGAGATGGCTCCGCGGTAAAGTCTGAGGCTTGCATTCCGGAGGTCGTGGGTTCCATTCCCGTGGCCCACCTTCCTGACCCATGAGTCAGGGGAATCCTGGGAAGGATAATTACATCTCCCGAATTTCCTGTCCTTCCATTTTACTTCATTCATCATTCATCCCGTTGGTTCTTTCAGGGTCGAAGATGCAGATTGGCAGGGATGATATGCACACAGGAATTCTTTCCGTTCTCATTGTCCACGGGATCTGGGTGGGGAGCGGCATGTGGGAGCGCTGGATCCTGTCGAGGTATTCTTGTAAGGCCCCGGAAGATCTCGAGATGTCAATCTAGGTGAACCTTAGGGAACTCTGTCAGTGTGTGTACCGCTAGTCTGGATCTGGCTACCCGGTGCCTCCTCTCACCTCGTCCTTCCTCCTCGAGGTGCCCTCTGGGGATATTGGTACACTAAGCCCAGCTTCAGTGCCGAATCTCCTCCGTGTATCTCATATTCCTATTGGAATTATGTTTTATTAAACAATAGAATGCCTTGTTCAGAGGGCCTGCAGTTTCTTTAGACAATTGAAATGAGGGACATGAAGCTTCATTTGGAAACGGCTGTTTCAAATCCAGGTGGTGAAGGTATATATCCAGGAGGGTCCCCAAAACCGGGGTAGCGTGCCATAACAATGTGTCCCTTTGTATTTCCAACGCTACCGTTGGAAGGGAGAGATCCGAAGGGCGACTAGATCCGAGAGATGACGTGCGCAAGCGTGGACGGGGTTCGTAACGTTTCTAGATTGAATGTGTTTGACGCACACAAGCGCCGGAACCCTGGGGATCCACTTAAGGGAACCCTGCTGCAGTGAGCATCCGGAGGGCAGGTCCGCGAGCAGTCCGACCGATGCCAGGAAGAAACCTTCACAAAGCGCACCTCTACCGTCCAGCCGCAACAAGCCTGAATCAGATGACGAAGGAAATGTTGGACAGGAAAGAGGAGAGGAACTACCCTAGAGTTCGCCTATCGATCCTAGAAAACAACGAAAGGTTCATGAGCAGAGTGAGCGGTCAGCGGAAATCGAACCTGGAACCTCCCGATGGAGGTCACCTCGTTCGGTAAATACATATGATAGTAACATAGTAAATTTGTAATGACTAAATCCACCAATATAACAAATAATATAGAGACCACAGGCTTCACTTATCTTAAATGTGTGGTGTAAGCTATTGAAACACGGACTAGTTCCGTCACATCTCTCTGGCATTCTTGTTTTTATTTAGGAAATTGAGTTCTCTTTCATTAAAATCAGAATTTGAAAGATTGATTTCATTATCCTTTAGATTAATCTATTTCTTTGCCTTCAATTTAGCCTGGTTTAAGTACAATTTATTTTGGTTATTTTATTTCATTGTTTTATTTCTCATACTGAAATTGAGATATTGGAACAATTTCGATTCTAAATTAGTCCAAATTATCTTACCCAAAATTAGTGTCAATTTTAAATGCAATTGGTACAACTGTAATTCAATATTATTCAACCGTTTAAAATTCAAACGCCTTTCCACTTTAATTACCTTCCTTTCCTCTGCTCTTTGATGGACACTGTTATTATCAAATTTAACGATTTTCTTAACAAAAACCGGGGTTACTTTCCATTTTAAATAGTATTAAAAAACCCAGTATCAGCAAGAGTATGTCTTTTTTATCTGTAGTTTTGAAAATAATTTAATATCAGGTGTAACTCCATTAAAATTTAGATTAAAGAGATTGTTATTATGTTCAAAATTATCCATCGTGAACGGAAAATACGTCGTAGCTAAGGAGACAACTGCTTCAAAATTGTCAATTGAATGTCAGATAGATGTGACGAAACTAGCCAGTGTTTCAATAACTTACACTTAAGATAAGTGAAGCCTGTGGTACCTACATTATTTGTTATATCGGTGAATTATGTTTGCTTCACTGTTAATAGCATATACCAAATTACACTAAATATTCATTTCTAAAATATACAAACGATTTGCGTTGAAGAATCCTAAATAAACAAGCGAAATGACCTTCTCTTATACATTAAGAGTACAGCCGAACTGCTACGTTCTCCAACACAGTAAGAACAAAACTAGGCAAAGAAGTATGTTATCCATAGTTTGCCCAAGTCGGGCTCTGCCGAATAGCAGACTGCTCCAATTAATTGACATTTACTGCGATTGACTGTTGGCTTCTCTACATATGTTGCACGCAAGTTGAGCAAGTTAAAAGTGGTGTTTGTACACCAGCAAGTGAACAGGCCAAATCACTTCTGTAACGGTTTACGTAATATCGTTGTTTTTTTAACATGTCGGTGCATTACAATATTACAGTTGAAAGGGAAAAGCTTGAATGTTTAGGTTAGGGGAAAGTCCCCACAAGATCGTACATGATATTCTGCAGCAGGAAATGAAATAGGAGGACAAGTTCTACATTCCCATGCTCCATGTTTCATTATAACATTCCTCCCCCCCCGAAACTATTATATTTAAGAACAAAATTGGAAGATTTTACAACCATCAAACATATATTTACTAAATCAAACGAAAACTACAGCACGTGTGGCTGAAACAAACAGCTGAAATTAAATATTTAATGATACTCGTACATCGACAAGCTGCCAGTGTCAAGCTGAAGTTATTAAGTAGCTAATACTTCTACTTAAATTTACCACAAACTCTGCTAGCAATTTGATTTCATATGTACAGGAAATCTCCTTGCACTTTTAATATCAATTTGCTATAGTTTTATCAGAAAACAATAAGGCAAACGGCAATAATGTAAGTAACGCTTATAAGCCAGCGGTATGCGTATGATATATGCTGAAGGCTTTGCAGTTAATATGAATCCTTCTTTTATTGGGAAATATCACTTCAATAAATCACCAACAATATAAAAGGCCCCCCCCCCCCTGGAAAGAGACAACAAAAAGTACAGAAATATTGTATTTCTTTGTATTTCAGGTATACACTTATGTATAATTCGAATTATAATGCCCGTGATATTATTTAAATTCAGTGGCAATGTCAGAAGAGTTTTTAAAACATTATTATTATTATTATTATTATTATTATTATTATTATTATTATTATTATTATTATTATTATTATTATTATTATTGTTATTATTATTATTATTATTATTATTATTATTATTATTATTATTATTATTATTATTATTATTATTATTATTATTATTATTATTATTATTATTATTATTATTATTATTATTATTATTATTATTATTATTATTATTATTATTATTATTATTATTATTATTATTATTATTATTATTATTATTATTATTATTATTATTATTATTATTATTATTATTATTATTATTATTATTATTATTATTATTATTATTTCTTAAGTAGGTAAGTGTCTCACCCACTTCTCTTGCAAACCCTGACTCCAGTTTAGAAACAGCTCATCTCTGTGTTGCCAACTCCTAGGGATGAAAAGTGACTGTCAGAAAGACCCGAAGTGGCTAAGCGTGGAGAAGCTTATAAATAATCATTAAATGGAGGCAAATCAAGTTTCATATTAATGAGGAAGATGAAGGAGACGACACTATTTCATCTTGTGAAATAGTTTTCTTGGCTTGTCAAAGGAATTTTTACTTTCATTCAGGAAGAATTTTCTGCCTATCATCACAAAATAGCCATGAATAATACTGTTATGCTGGGGAAAACAATTTACAGAGAAAACAAATGTGGGAATTTAGCGCCTGTCGTCCATATTATTTATTTGAAAATCTGGCCGTATAATGAAAGTTAACCATTTGTCACAGAATAGTCCACAGTTAACTTTTTTGTTTAATAACAAAACATTGTATTAACAAAATGTCAATATGTAAATATGAGGTAACAATTATGAATTTTAACAAAAGTTATACTACTGAAGATTAAAGATAACATACTATATTGAGTACCAAAATCTGTAAGTGATACTTATCAGGTCGAAAATACATTTTGGGAATACAAGGTCCGCAGGGCTGAATTTTTCCAAGCATTTGAGATCTGATAAGTAACTTATAGTTCGTGATTAGTCAATTGCTTTTTGCAATGCTTGAAAAAACCCGTAAAAAGCAATAATAAATCAAAATTGCATTTCCATGTTTTATTTAACATTAAGAAGAAATGAACTCTCTATGTGAACAAATGAAAAGCTACATCTATGGGCAAAGCCTTCTTTTCCACTCTTTTGTTATTGAATTTCGCAATAGATTCTTTACCTGAAGTAGCACATGTGTTGGTTTCTAGGTTATTTGTTTATGTAGCCGAATTGAATCTTTCGACTTTTGATAGTTGCTATCAAGCAGTAACGTTTTATAGAAATGAGCGACATTGCTATTGATGAAACTGAGGATCTAGCATGTGCATATTTGTACCAGCGAAGTCGAAGCAAACATGTGTTGAAGATTACAATGCTTTCCGAAAGTGGTGCTTTGGTAAACACGTTAACGATAAGTTATACCATTGAGACAGTTTTATTGGCATATTTTCATGAGAAATCTAAAATATATACATCTCCAGCGAGTTTATGGTGAGATTATTCTATGTGGTGTGACGTCATTTCCTACTGGTACCGCAAGTATTAGTTACATCATTTCCTCCTGGTACCGTAAGTATTAAAGACCAGTTTTAGCCTTGTTGCCATGGTAATTCATAAATAAATTATAAATTTAACTTACACTATCAAATATAACTTCGTAATGAGTAATTACGTATCAAGTGTTGCAAAAATATGTTATAGATTGAACTTATTTATGCTTTACTACGTTTATTGTAGCAATTATTCCAGAAAATGGCCACAGAGTGCTTTGTTATAGTGAGGACAATGTTGTCATATGTAAATATGTATCCATACAAATTCTGACTTGTGGCTTGAAAATACCCGTGAGCTGTAACTCAATAGAAAAGTTTACTTCAGAAACACCCTATCTCTACTCCTCCGTGTGGAAATTTGGAAGAGATGAAACTGACAGTTTTACCTGGTCAACCTATTTGTCTTTAAGGAATATGTAATCAACTTCTCTTTGGCATTTTAGTGACTTTAATTTAACAGTTTGGCAATGAAAACTGAAAATGCTAGAAATAGTTGAATATTTCGGAAAAAAGGATAATATTGGTTCAGTTATTCTGTAGAATGACTGGAAATGCCTTTAGTAGCTTTTTCCCTGGAAACTATGACTGTCCGCATCTCAAAAAGGCTATATGTAGCCATAAAAGGGCTAAGTTGGCATCATTAGTGAAGGGGAAGGTGTGTTAACTCAGTTAACTTGAGCGGTAAGTTCGATTATGTCACACACATCTAGTCTAACGAATCCAGCTGGTTCACATTAAACTATCCCTTGCAGTGTTAATTTCCAACTTCCAATCAAACTTTCTTGGGAGCTACTAATTCTACAGCAATGAAACTTTGCACATTGGTTATTTTCAAATTTAGTGATATTTTTATACCAACTTAGTTTATTAATTTATTTTCTGACCTTTTTCCCCTAAAGAAATCTTTTTCGACACATTTTCATCGAAAAACTTATAACTACTCTCTATATCGCTATATCCACTTAAAGGATTAAAATGTCAGTAGGCTACTAAATAATGAGTAAAGAACTGGTAAAATCTTCATTATTCTAGCTTTAATAGTTCCTAAGAAATTGGGACCAATGTGTATGCAAAATCAACTTAACAGAAAATCACAACAATGTTTAACAGATGCTTTAGTACAATCCAGAACCATATTCTGGTTCAGGGTCATCATCCTCATCCTCTCTGGACCTCTTGTGGCGCCTCTGCAATGCCCTACGTACAAGTATCCGTGCAACTCGTTTCTTTCTTCACTCTTGCCTTTACTACTCTGATATTGTCAGTCTTGTTATATCCAGGACTTATTCCCATTGCTTGCAGTACTTTCACACGACCTAAATTACCCTCAATACATCTAAAAGATCTATACTTTTATTTACGGTCCATTTTTTGAACCATTTATATGTTTTGTCATCACAAAAACAAACTTTTCAACACTTTCGCTCACAAAGGAGCCCGCTGAATTTGACCTTGGCAATCAGTGTTGCTGTCGGAGACATTCCCCTTCAAATCAACAGAAAATTGCACAATAGCAGCTAAATTCAAACAAGAAAAACATCGCTTTGGGATACCTGCCCCAAGAAGGGGGCGCGGCACAACTACTTCGAGTATTTAAATTGAGTTTAAATGCATATATGTCCATGTGGGATGCGCTACATGAAAAACAACAATGGATTCTGATACAGTGAACGTTTAACTTTACATATAGGTATATGCAAAAAATTCAATGTTGATATTTTGACCCAAACCAGCTTACAACCCCTTAAACCTTGGAAATGGGTTTTTGTGAAAACGTCATGAGGTAAGAAAAAAATTATAAATTGTATTTGTTATATTTTTATTTTTCAATCCATTATAATGTGTGAGGTTTAAGCTGAAATTGGAAAGTAGAAAAATATAGCATTATTATTGCACTCGGCAGTTGATAATCCTTAGCTGCCTAATCTCGAAGCCTTTACTATTTCAATTCTGGATTGCAAAGGTTTTCCTCTTTCCCAACACCCGCTTATATCAATACGAAAACCAGTGAAACAAGGACGGCTAAACATATCAGAATATTTTCCATTATCTGTAGAAAGTAGAAAATGTATAAATAATTGAGGGAGACTAGGCAGTGCAGGTTGACACTGACGGTGTTTCTGAGCACTTGGACCGTCATTAACGAATCCGCCCCTCCTAGAATCGTCAGTCATGTTTCAACTTAAATCTCATACACTATAGGGCTGTGTGCATCAGTCCCAGTTTTCGACAAAACTGTATTTTATGGAACCTGCCCTTGCTCAATGGAGTTGTTTCGTGCAGTTACATGTTCACAGCTTGTTTTCATTACTGTAAACAGGACTCACTTCGAAGCACAGGCATTTACATTCATGGGCCACGAAACATTTTCCCTGAATGCTGAAAGGTCTGAAACTAAACGGATAATTTAACAAGAAAAAAAAAAAAAAAAAAAAAAAAAAAAAAAAAAAAAAAGGAAAAAAAAAACCCACCACCAACAACAGGAAAGCAAAACAAAAGGGCCACATATGTAAAATGTCGAAATTATGACAATTGTGTCCAAAAGTTCATAGTAAAGCTAAAGAGAATTAAAATACAAAGGTAAATAAGCCACCACAAGATGTTCATATCTAAGCGTCTTCTTTTAACATCCAAATTAATATAAAGTGTTTCACCGACCGATGTGAACTCCAATAAAGTATTAAACTTTGTGTTTTCATGATTCCCATAAGTTTAACCTTTAAACAAATGTAAAAATAGCTATAGACGATGAATTGCCACATTTGCAACTCTTAAACCCCTTCCTAATAAATAAACAGCTAGAGGCGCAATGGATTTAAAAACATAAACATTTTACAGGGGCTAGAAATTTCAAAAGTAGTGGTAATTGAGGTTATTAACGAAGTACAAGTAGAAAATGATACTTAACATCTCTAACTTTCACTAAAACGGAGGCGATAAAAGGACATATTCGATTTTATCCTATACTGAAACGCATTTCTTTATCTGTTATAAAATTAAAATATGATTCAAGCAGAAGTGAAATGCAACATGAAAGGTACAAGCATCACGTCAGTTGCTAGCTGACAGATTTTATCCCATTGTAATATTGTAATTCTCAGCTATACCTCTCATTAATTTGTATTTATTTCTATTGCTCCCTTTCATTTACTGTCAGCAACGTCACTGGAATTTCCAAAGTTACAGTATCCCAAGATTGTAAGGATTTTTTAAGCATATGCATCAGAGAGAGAGAGAGAGAGAGAGAGAGAGAGAGAGAGAGAGAGAGAGAGAGAGAGAGAGAGAGAGAGAGAGAGAGAGAGAGAGAGAGAGAGAATTCAATCCTTAAGTTAGAATGCTCCTCTAGAATGCTTGTGAAAATGTGCGGTTTTTATCAAATGTATAATTTGTTATAATTTGTTATGATTAAATCTGCAATAGATTGTATAGTTAAAATTTAACCTCGCTTTAGAAAGACCGGGATATAGATCTTTTCTTTATGGGAGTTCAAATTTCCTTCAATTCAGGAGTAAAATTATCAGCAAGAATGAGACAGTCCGTGCTTAGCGCTTGGTGGATTGCTACTGATGTAAAATAGGAGCGTACCATCGACAGACAGCATGTGATTGTTTGCTGGTCTAGATCGGCGGAACAAACATGCAACGTTTCTACAGTTACCACTGTCGTACGTGGTGTTATTTCCAGCGGCTACACTCTCCTATCTAAAAAGAAATGTTTATAAAATGCTAATTAAGTAGTTATTAGCAATTAAGTGGCCCCCAAAACGAAAATTATCCACAATTCTGATTCGATTTGCTTGAAATTTATATCATCAGAATGCTCTCAATAAAATGTGTTTGCATTTTTAATTTCATAAATATTTGTAAATGAACTTCAATGCGTTACACAGAGAAATCTGCAATACTTCAACGGCAAAATGCAAGCGAAACAAGAACATTGTAGCCTTTTGTTATACACAAGCGTTAGTAAACTGTGTTTTTTTTTATATTTCAAGGGGACCATCATTTGTACGGCAGGGAGAAGCTTTCTCCAACGCTCTCTCTCACTACGGTTGGTTTTTAAAGTTTTGAACTAATAGCCAATAAAGTTAGCTTACGAACGAGAACCAAAAACAGGCTAAGAAAACTTGACTCTGTGAAGAAAATCCAAAGGCCCTCAATTAGTTTAGGGAAAAAATTTCAGCGGTTGGTTTCAATCAATTGTTGGGTTAACCCGCGACACTTCTTGGTGAAAATTGGACGTTTAGCACTTTACACGATTTGTAGCTCGATGCGCTGAGAGCAAAGCCGAAAAAATGTTAGCATACTAGCTCTTAAATATTTTGTGCTTCACTCTATGTTGCTTGTATAGCCCACTATTGAATCTTTTCTTGCGTGTGATCGTTAATGGCCGAGCGTATATATTTATTTAAGTGAGCATATAGTAGTTAAACGCGCATCTAAAGAACGGCGACCAATAACAGATTTTTTAGCGAGTACTAGTTGGGGATAATTAAACTAAGATTTTGGATTCAGTAAGATAACTTATTTGGAATTAATTCGGATCTTTTTAATACATTACAAAGATTCTGAAAATAAGAACTTGCAGATTTTATCAGTAACATGAAGTGTTATAAGTATCACGTGTTTTTAATTATCAAATAATGAACCCGGAAGAAATCTAATTCATTCTCGTGTCATCCTTTTGAGATAATAATAATAATAATAATAATAATAATAATAATAATAATAATAATAATAATAATAATAATAATAATAATAATAATAATAATAATAATAATAATAATAATAATAATAATAATAATAATAATAATAATAATAATAATAATAATAATAATAATAATAATAATAATAATAATAATAATAATAATAATAATAATAATAATAATAATAATAATAATAATAATAATAATAATAATAATAATAATAATAATAATAATAATAATAATAATAATAATAATAATAATAATAATAATAATAATAAAAAATAAATAAAAAAAATATAAAAAAAATAAAAAAAATAAACATTTTCCATGTAAGGGTAGTTTGGGGTGGGGTTTCCTGAAGGTCTTTGTTTCGCTCCTTTGAAAAATACTGAACCTAAAAGGGTAAAGAGTACAGTACGAAGACCCACACAAATCTATTGTGGCTACCACCCCCATGAGGCAGGAAGAATGAAGGAACCGAAGGGGTGCTACCAGACTCGTAGCTAGACAGGCCCACCAGAGACGCGTGGAAGTCCCTAACCAGAGTACTGAACCTAAATTAGAACTGAACAACTGCTGCTCAGAGAGCGCAAGATTGTTCACAACCTTGCTTTATGTTTAGCGGATAAAAAAGCTGAAGGTCGCTCACAGTAACGCACGAGTTCGCCCAGCCCTGACTTAAATACCAAGTTTGATATTTGTTGGGATTTTCATTTATTAGTTATGGCTCTGTGGTTATGTTGTACTTTCTATCTCTCTCTGTCTCTCTCTGACATACGCGTGCGGGCGCATTTTATAAAAATGCTTTTATTATTTAGTGGACTTTAAAGCACGCATTTTCCAGTACATTTCTAAATCAACTTTTTCGTTGGAATACTTCTACCTGATGTAAGTGCTGGAAAGCAAAAGCAATTTCGGTCGAACATATTTTAAGAATAAAAGTAGAATACAAAGTATGTCATTATTGCATTAAAAGCGTTCTTATATTGTCTCCCTTAAAATAAAAGCCATATAGCACGGACTGATAGAACGCCTTGGATATCCGTACTGCAGAACTCCAATGTTATCCCCTGATTCGTTCCTCTTACTCCGCTTATGAAGTGCCCTAAGATTTAGTTGTCCCTAACGTACTCTGGCGTCGTCCTTCTTATTAATGCATTTTGCACAATTTAAAACTGTTGTTATTTCTGAATTGCAACATGGCGGTTTGTTTTTTCGCGAATGAAGGTGAGCGAAAGCCTTGTCGTGACATTGTGACGTGAAGCAGTACAATTGAATAGCTCGCAACAATTGTGCGTTACCAGATTTATCGGCTGCAGGTGTGGTGTGTACTAGAATAGTCTAGCATCGCCTTGCCAAGATTGCTTCATTTAGGGCTGTCCCATGGCACGTTATGTTCCGTGGTCAAGCGCCATGTCGTGTACTGTGTGCTAAGGTCAACTGCTTATTTTTGTTGCCACTCGCTTTCTCACACGTAGTAGCTATCTACAAATGTTAATCATTAAAATAAATTATTTCTACAGAGAATAAAACGCTAATCGAAATTTCTCTGGCAGTTTTCCATTTTGGATGAAACAAAATATATTATGTTGATGTCCATGGAGTAAAAAACGCGCATTAAATTTTGTTTACGTTTGCATATATATGTACGAATGCTACCTTTTCATTGAAATGCAATTGATGCCATTGCCATAGATCTTGATGTAATTGTTTTCATTATAGAATTTTAATATTTTTGCTGAGGGAGACAAAGAAAGAAGGAAAGAAAAAGAAAGAAAGAAAGGAAGAAAAACAAAGAAAGAAAAAGAATAAATAAATGCAATATGACTTCACGAAGGTTTTCAAGAATCAAAATAACGAAACATTTTCTATACAAAGGAGAGTTTGGGGATTTTATTGAAAATCTTTCTGTTGCTTCTTTCAAGATGAACTTAAATTATAAGTTTGTCATTTATTCGAATTTTCGTTTAGTTGTGACGTACAAACTAATACACACACACACACGCACACGCACACGCACGCACACGCACACGCACACACACTCACACGAATCGAGCGTTTTCTAAAAATACTGATTTTTTATTCAAGGGCTTCAACATACGTATTTCCGATGAACTTTCTGTATACAATTTTTATGTGGAATAATTTATCTACCTGTCCACTACAAATATATACTAGAAACAACGCAGCAACGCAATGTTTCACGATTGTATTTTAACGACAAGAATAAAAGTTGGATGCACTATTCTATGGTTACGTTGTTTCCCTTAAAATATAAACCATGTGTACAACACGACTCAGTTGTGCGTGCACCATAAAAGTTGCGTAATTTTATTTTTTCGGATATCTCTAAGAATTTTTATTAAACTACCATATGTATAACTCCCTTACATGACCAATATGAGGCATATATGGAATTTTAGGCGAGTAGCTTGTGAAGTATAATTTCGTATTATTAGGCATCATGGGAAATTAATAAAAGTTCATTAAAATCCACAGTTTGTGTGAGATACACCTTTACTATTCATTTTAAAAATATCCCATATTGCAAATTTACAGAAGAGTAAGTTTTTATTTGAATAGCATAACGGATATAGGTATGTGAATTTGTCATTGGTGGAATGTATCATATCCTATCTTTCGTTATTACTCGCGCACAAAGAGCAGTTGTTTATAAACATTTAATTTTCCATTGCTACGGAAAATAGTGTAGTTTCATACCCATAATGGGCTTAAGGTACTAGCCAGGATTGGAGTTGCGGTTGGTTCAAATTACCTGCCTGAGGACTTAGTTCTGGTGTTTTCTCAGTAAATAGGATATCCGCACTCTCAGTGCTGTAGACTCCAGAACTCATTTGCATTTCCATTTAGTGGTTTCATGCAGCATCTGAAATATCCATTTGGTCAAAGGACGCTTAAGTTGTCCGAGAGAGAGAGAGAGAGAGAGAGAGAGAGAGAGAGAGAGAGAGAGAGAGAGAGAGAGAACTGTGTCCTATTGAATGAAATCAATATTAACCTTTCTACGTTTCTAAAAGCAGTTACAGAAGCAAAATTTGTATATCCCTTGCTCACCAAATGAAGTTACTGTTATTCATAAAATTTTCTGTTCGATGATTTTATTTGACATTAAAAAATATATCAACAATCATATTCTAATGTTTGTACTCTATCAGATATTAAATTTGCGTTGACCGATGTTTCATCTAGAAGGAGGGTTTAGTTTTTCTCCGAGTATGAATCGTTCAAACAGTGCTTCGTGACAGTGCCTACAAAGCAAAGCGTTTTGTCGAAGGACCGTATTTCTGAGTCCTAACAGGACATGTCACCCAGTCAGTATTCACTATTCACTTTTCGAAAATATCATTTTGTACGGTTTTGTACATTGCAGAAGAATGAGAGACAAAAGGAAATAGAGGAGAAAATAAAACAAGAAAAAGGAAGGGAAAAAGAGATAGCTGCACTCTGCGTAAGCTAAGCTGCGTGTTTTAATAGTGTAAAGCAACGCTTATTTGTGAACAAAAACGTTCAACTCAACGTTGGTTTGCTTATCTGCTTATTTAATTTTTTTTTTCCATTTTTTGCTTCGTTTCTCTAATCAAGTTAGAACAAATGCAAATATTTCTTATCAGTTTAAGAAATGTTCTTTAAATTTTTCAGAACTGAGAATCATATCTCAAAGATCTATACGTAAATTTCGTAAACGATGAATAAGTGATTTGAAATTTTTTGGAGAGCTATATATTCAAGCTTTTAAGTCCTCGATATTTTCTGGGGAGGGCGAGAAATTGTAATTCCTCCACGTGATTATTTCAGTCATTATGAACAATTTTAAGGTCGCTTTACCACACTTTTTTCTCAAACAAGTGTAACTAATTTTAATTTTTATTGTAAACGTAAAGTGTACGTAGACAGAATTGTATTCATTAGTTTGACAACAGGAAAGAAAATTTAAATTTATGTCTCACATATTCATGTAACGGTGCCTCAGCAATAGTAGGCACAGTTGTAAACAGGTTATTTACCTCTATCATAATCTGAGATTGCTGTGTGCAAAGACAGGCCTTGCTCGGAATTATTCCATCTGATAAATTACTTTCAGATATTCTTAGAAAACTAAATGATCTATACCATCAATCTCCAAAGAACTAAAGACCACCTACTCAAAATTATTAGATCAACTCATTGATATCTATAACTGTATCTCTTTTTTCTGAATTTGATCCAATGCCATTTTATGTGACATTCCGGCTCTCAATTGGGATGTGATCACCAAAGGGAATCTTCTGTTGTAAAAGAAAAGTGACTGCAGATAACATCCCTCCGAGCCAGCCTAGAAAAATTTAAAGAATTAGTTGAGTACCGGTAGTTTTAATTTTCCAACCAAAACACTGTGTGTGCGACAGCCATATTGTTTTCTGTACTCATTTTCATGCTACAGAAATTAAACAGACTGTTCGCGTTTTCGTTATGAATTTCAGTAGATTTCTCATTTTTATCTGCGCTGCAGCTGTGCGAAAGTAATTTTGTAGTGATGTATATGGCATTTAAGAGCTGCGGCCTTTTTACAATATTGGTATACACGATATAAGAACAATGACACAATGTTGACGTACTTTGTACTCTGAAGATCCTTTTGGGAAGAAGATATTGGGTGCTTTAACTTTCTGTAGGAATACCAAAAGAAAATATTCAAAATTAAAGAGAAAAGAAAAGAAAAGAAAAAGAAAAAAAAAAAGAACGGAAAAGGAACTCCCGTCTTGGTTATTGCAATCGATATCTTCTGCTTGAGGACGGACAATTCGGCTTGATTCTGACAATGGAAAAATAGTATTTCTTTTGTTCGCGTGTTGCAGAATTGAGAGATGCATTAGTTTTTCGGTTGGCTGTGTCATTGATATAGTCCTGAAATAAACAAGTGTTGCATTATTGTTATAAGCAATTAATTATAAATGCTGTAAT
The DNA here is from genome assembly GCA_030765045.1 of Tenodera sinensis. NCBI lineage: Eukaryota > Metazoa > Arthropoda > Insecta > Mantodea > Mantidae > Tenodera > Tenodera sinensis. The sequence goes on along the minus strand of CM060961.1, from coordinate 161,341,576 downwards.
ACTTTGAGCTATATAAGGATTAATGCACACACTTCAAAAATCTATATCAGAGGCATTTATAATGAAATAGTAATAATAATAATAATAATAATAATAATAATAATAATAATATTATAATTCACAAGAATTTTCACATTGGGTTATATAAAACACAACGCACTATTTAGCTGATTTTGACAGCTGAAAGCTGAATAACCCCAAAAGTTACATTTTTAATACTTGAAAGCATCTGTGTGTGTGCCTGCGCGCGCGCGTGCGTGCGTATGTGTGAGTGTGTGTTTTACCAGATTCCGGTTTTTAATGTTATGTTGGAAAACCATGACTTTCCTGAAGACTAGCCCAGGTATATTTTTACTTTCTCTAGTACGCATAGTAAGTAGAGGAAGTATTGTATTTGACCCAAAATTTCGATGACGAGATTTCAGCGAAAATAGTACTTGTTTTGAGACCCCTTAAATCCAAAAAAATCAGCTATAGAAAAAGGTCCGTTTGTGTGAACACCATAAATCAAAAAGGAAAGGTCAGTTGAAAACCAAAGTTGACATTTAAGTTTAATATCTTTCAAAGACGTGACACGACAATTTTGAAAACAATTCCTCCACCCTAAGCTACCTTTTACAGCCCATGTACTCCTGTTTACCCTTGATAACTTTTGCATAACTGGTACAAAAATGTAGATCTTGTTAAAACACACGTTATGTCCAAATGAATTTTTTTTGTGGAGCGAACCATTTTGGGGATATCCCTTGTTATTTGTATGGATTTTGAAACTTTTCTCAAATGGAAGGTTGTTATTCACACTTTTATCTCTTGGCTGTGCAAAGAGAACGGAATTTCAAAGCTTTAAAAAATTTGACTATCGCTCAAAGCCCCTGTATTCCCATATTCACTTGCACCTACAAGAAAATTAACAATGGGATAATGTCTGCAATGTTTATCTCGACTAACATGAACTTAGAGGAATAAGAGTTCGTAAGAATAATTACTACACGCTAGAGAAAGTCACGTGAGTGAGAGCGAGATAGTGAGATCGCCAGCTTTCAATCCATACCAATTGGAATCGGATTTTATGTACTCTGTAAAAAGTTCAAGCTTACCAACTTATATAGTGGTGTTATTTGAGCGTAAATAGCATCTCCTTTAGTGGGATTTCGGTCACTTAATCCCTTCAGAGTATCAATTTACGTTCGAAACGGGGCGTTTTTCTTCTTCATCTGTTTTCATTAGGTCAAGTAAGTTGTAGTTTTTAAATATTTTGTATTTTCAAAATAGTGATTAGAGATAGACCATTCGCCTCTCACCAAAGCTGTTAGATCCCAGGCAACCACATGTGGGATTTGCGGTGGACTAAGAGCCAAAGGGGCAGGTTTCCTTCGGGTTCTCCGGGTTCCCCCGCCTTCTCATTCCACAGGTGCTCTATCTTCATTCCATGTATCACCAGAGTCACCGCCTGCGTTGTCACATGTAGTACAAGTGGGCGTTTAACATTACTCTCTCTCCCCTCCCCAAAAAGAAAAACTAACAAACAAAAAGAAGAAGCAATTCTAAAAGTGGACGTACAATGCACAGGGGCATTCGGATCCGTGAATAACATTGGCAATCTGAAAAGGCAACGTTTTACTAAATCAAAATATGTCTGTAGGTGTTTAAGGACCATTGAAGCGGAAAATGTGAAACATGCTTTCAAATATGTATAAGTTCTAAAAAGATTAAGTATTAAATTATTAAAATAACATATTGTAATCGCCAATTAATAATCATAACGTTAAATCTGCAGACAGGAAACATTGTCATATTTTAATAAACAGTATTTCATAATTGTTGAATAGTTGTATTTAAATTGCAGTACTTATTTTGTATTTATAACTACGAGAATCACAGCATATCTAAGGAGTTTTACACACACAGGTCCTTTTTCTAGAAATGCTTCTTTTTTGTATTCAGGGGTCTTCAAAACATATTTTCGGTGAAATTTTTGGATCGAACACAATACTTCCACTACTCAAGAGAAAGTAATAAGTACCAGAGGCATTCAGCATAGAACTAAGTAGTCCCGGAGGCCCATCCCGTACATTTACAGAGCTGCTATCGGTGGTAGTAGCATGGTCGAACTTACGATGGGCTGCTGCAGGTCTACCTCCTCGCAGAAGCACCATACCACAAGATACTGTTTACTTCAAATGCAAACTTTCATTCATTCTCGTTTATACCTGTGTTCGCGAATTTATCCTTCGCTACGAAAGCTACCACAGGATATTTATTCGTGGCATTGATCTTGTCAACCTACGCTATACGCTTAGGTATACTAGAATCAGCAACTTTTCTTTTCTTTTCTCTGGTTTTCTTTAAAAAGTCTGACTGACTGAAGCATTTAGTCTTCATTTGGATACACTCAAATGTCGAGCAAGGCGGACAAATCTGTGCATGACACATGTATTCTGGTCACCGTTATTTTAGCGTTACTGTAGCAAAGAAATGGTTCCCTCTTGCGATTTTCACGGAGTGAATGTTAGCCACGTGGACTCACATGTGTTACGATGTATTTTTAAGGCAGCGTGAATTATTTTCTGCGAGGTTGTGACAGACGTCGCTTGTGGGACTCTCAAAGCGCTCCAGGAAAATAAATAGTGGAGGAAGTGGGATTATAACCGTGCAGTTAACGGCTAGACTTACAGACGCCAAATCCTTCATCTTACACATTTACTGCTGCTTCCTTCCTTTCTCTCATCCTAATTTTGTTTGGGGGTGGTAGACTCTGGTGACACATACGTTAACAACCACTGCCTTATGTGATAAACGTATACCTTTTATCAAATGGTTCCTTGAAACATTTTATTTAATTATATTGTACAGAAAATGGGAACAGGATTGGTCATTCACGTTTCAAAGATTTAAAACTAAATTAATATTTTACAACTAAGCATAGATATATGGAGGTACACATATTTTTGCCATTCATATTGCGAATTCTATATTTTGTGCATACATTTTGCAAGCTTTAAGAAGTCCAAGCAAAGCGTTTATGATACAAATCACCTCCAAGCTTTTCGATACCCAGCTAAAGTATATCTCAAACCCTAGATTCTTTAGACCTTAAGTATGCTTTAGATTTCCAACAATCTTGTAAATCCTACAGTATAGTATATGAAATATGTTGTATTTAGTATGCTGTATGACAAAGAGGGCTTACTAAAGAAGTAATCATCAGGGAAATAGTGTATGAGACATTCGTAATTCTAAAGGACTGCTTGTCCTGAGTGAGTTCAATACTACTATATCACGTAAATTGCGCATTATATATATACTTACTTAATATTAATTTATGACAAACCCATTTTTACCGTTGTGATTTACCTTTCTTTCATTGAGACAATTTTGCTTTTCTGTTGAGAAAAATACCAGTTTTCTTTGTTAGATTCCATTTTTATACTAAAATGCAGGTTCATTTTTGGGATCCAATGTTATTGATTGCTCCTATTAAGATATATTGTTAGAACTGATTATACTAGTTTATCAAGTGTCTTAATAAATTATCTTATTATTTGTAAATGTGTGCTGTATCTGACATGATAAATCTGCGCTATTTATTATCGATATCCGAATGAATCTTAAAACATGTAGTCTGTAAAAATCTTAAACTCAATTTACTAAAAACATGCCATATTACACACCAAATAAATACGAATACTTGCGAAAGTAACACGTCAAAACTATTTTCGCTGTCACTGATGAGGGTGTTTCAGTAAACATTGTCACTAACTGCGAAAACAGATCTAACATCGGGTTGTCACCTTTCTGCAACCCAAAATCAGATTAAATCGAATGTTGGATGCTTTCTTTAGCTTAGTTTGTAAACGATTTTCTCTAGTTTGTCAAAGTTCTATAGTACACCAAAATTTATCAATTTGTCAACTGTACAGCAGGGTAGATACTACTTTACAACCAAAATACGTTCATGCATTGACTTTGGTATTTGAAAGGCCAAAAACTTTGCCTAAAACAACCCTAACATCCTTTTCTTAAGTAGAATATCTGGGATGGTATTACAAAAGACTGAGAAATGAGGTTATGTTTGCATATTTGTTTACACGTTACATACATAAATGGGTATAGATAAAACAAATATGAGCACTTCACATCACGGTTCCATTTCCCTCCAATCTGTACCTGTCCTGTAGTCTTGTCTGCTGCTTTGAAGCAGGCATCACAGTAGGTATATATGTAAATCCTAGGTTTCTGGGAACGTTAGCAAAACTTGTATATGTCCAGCTAAACTAATCATGTCGTAACTCTAGATCGGTGTATATTTTAGGACTAAGTGCAAATAGTATAATTTAAATATATGTATCTATAAATAAAACAAAACGTTTAAATGGACGAATCGTGCTAACCGAGCAGGATTCTTCCGTTTATGCCGGCGCTCATAGCCATGGTCGCTGGAGCGTGCCTTTGGTGCATCGCCGCGGAGAGGTCGCGGTTCAAGACCCGCCTCGGGCATGGTTATTCGTATATATTGTGTATATATATGTGAAAACAAACAAGCACGGAAAAATTAGGGAAAAAGGGAAAGAAAGAAAAGGGAAACGAGCAATGTGGCGCCGCGGTAACGTGTGCGACACACCTTTGGAATATCCCAGGTTCAAACCCCCTGGGCAGAAAAGCCTGACTGAATGGTGGCAAGGCAAATGCTGGATTGGGTCATTTGATTCCCGAATTTTCCGATCAACCCTTTTATCATGATAATCAGGCGGCGCCGTGGCCGAGCGGTTAGCGCGCTCGCCTACCACCTAGGCGGCCCGGGTTCGATCCCAGGGACCCGCATGTGGTATTCGTGGTGGACGAAGCGGCGTCAGGGCGGGTTTTCTCCGGGTGCTCCGGTTTCCCCCACCATCTCATTCCACCGGTGCTCCATCTTCATTCCATGTATCATCAGTGTCACCGCCTGCGGTGCCGTAGTAGTAAAAGCGGGCGTTAAACACTACAACAACAATCATGATAATCAGGATATCTTCTTCACCACCATTCTAGGCATTGGGCTGATTTAGCCATATGGTAACATACGTTTGCTTGCTCCTCGACAGATTATTGACCCAAGGCATTGGGCTGCAAATCCTTGGAGGCTAACGCGATGAAGAAGTAGAATTCTGCTAGATCGAAAATATTAACAAACGAAAACTTTTTGGAAGAAATATCTCCATTTTAGGTCTAGGATGTTATATTCGTTTTAAATATGGCAAAGGCATTGATCGAAGACTTAATTCTAACTCATTTAGGAAGAACTAGAACTTTAGGGGAATAAAATAGAAAAGATACACAAATTAAGTTCTACAACGTGAGTGACATGCCTATTCTTACATATGTATTCGTTCCCAGTCACTGACAGTAACAGCAAGAAAGTACAAATTCACCTCTGAAGATGAAATGTAAGCAAGAGCATACACTAAAGAGATAAAGTAATAAATCTGTAGGTGTGTCCGATGAGGAATAAAATTCTTTACGTATACAATTCATAAAGGGCTTAATTTTTTACGCTTTATTACGATTTAGCTAATTATTTAACTAAATAATCTGTATGAATTATTTCAGATAAAATTATTCACGTCCATCTCGCGAACCGTTGCTGTTTATTCTCTGGACATGAGAGGATGGACTTCCAAAGCCTCTAATTTTCACATTTGGTTTTAGGGCTTAGAAAGGAAACTGTCTCAATGCTAAGAGATCCGATTTGAATGTATTTTCAGTTAACGGGATAAGAGATCATGGTAAACTAAAATAGAAAAAACACAGAGATAGAATGTCGAACAATAAGTTATTCAACAAAATCATTAACTGTCGATCAAGTGAAAGAAATTTGGATAGACCACATAAGAAATGCCTGATATTAGAGACCGGAACGGTGGATTCACCTAATCCCTAATAGCAGCAGTAGCAGTTGTTCATGGTTTGGTGTAGAACCGTAACTAAACCTTCCAGTTCCAATCTCAGTTGTTCTTTCGTTAGATGTGAGATGAAAAACTAAAGAAGTTCTTCAAGTACAAATTGCAAAGATATTTTAATTGCTTCCTAAACTGTAAGCGTTTAAATATTATTACAATAAAATTGGTAATAAATTAAGAGTCAGTATTTTCAAACTTAATGGCTTAGATCTATTTGTTTCCAGGACAGGCACACTTAAAGTTGAGAAAGAGGGAATAATTATTGGATGGAAAACTGTAAAGGAAATTAGTCGAATTGTAACAAAATTATGATTTAGGAAATTCCAAGTTATTTAATAGTGTTATTATTCAGAAAATTTCATTTAAAATAATTATATTTGCGAAGAAAGAAATTAATAAAAGACTGCTTAGTGTATTAAATATTGTAGTGAGATCCCAGGTCCAATTTCGCTTATTGAAGACAAATCAACTTTGACTTCCATAATGCTTGTGCTTCTGATGCGCTGGAATCTGGTTGGTTACCTGTCTCGATACTCCAAGTACGTGCATCACGTCAGCGGTAAGGTGCTACAAGGGCACTAAGCTCTCCGGCTAAGCATTCTCAGCTCCAAGAGCTGCATCTCCACCTGAAAATCCAGCTGTGCCGTGCAATTATACAGTTATACCACGCTTGGTTTTCTACGATGCGAGATCTGGAAAACGGTGGCAAATTCCACCTTCATCAGACTCCAGACGCTGCAGAACAGGGCACTAAGGATGATCTACGACACCGACTGGAGATTACCAGCCCACATCTTACAGGAATATTATATCCCATACATTATCGACGTGACCAGATCGAGAGCTCAACCAACGTATAACAAAATCCAATCTCGTCTCAACCATCTGGTGAATACTCTGGGTATATATGACCAGAGGTGACAGACAACAGCGACGCTTATTGTCATACAAACCACCGAGGGACGTTATGGGTCCACTCTGTTAATTACAAGTTAGACAAGCGACATACACCCGTGACCAAAGCGGGTTAATCGAAAACCTAGTGGTTCACCTCTCTGCTAGCCAGAGCTCGGTGAGATTTACGTGAACAGCTAATTGGCCGGCACAGCTCGCAGGTGAAGGCGTAAGGCGGCTAGTCACTGTGGTGACGACACCCGAAGGTGGTAAACCCCGTTCGACTACGTCGACTACGACTTCCTCTGTTTCCTGGCACTAAGGCATTCTTCCTAACACCGTTTTCATTACTGCTGCAAAGGCAATCGCAGTCTTGACTCGCCTGCTGATTGAAAGAGCTGAAGCACAGGGTTCAGTTCCGCTTGGCTCTCTATTCAGCCACGCATTGAACAAGCGGCCACTTCCAGTTCTTTGTCTGAGACAGGGGTGGCGAGAATGCCATTATCCACTGGTGACTCTATAAGTCTATATGGATGCTTCTACTAAATAAACCGTTAATTTAATTCCATTAAATTAAGCGTATTTTAGTTTTCATTGTGAATGGGGCCTTAAAAAGCAGCCACCTTTGTCCTGAGAAGAGCTTACCTGTGACTTGCTGCTAACCATCATAACCCCAAGCAGCAAGCGTTGTCATCTTCTCCCGGAAGGGAGACATGAATGATAGAAGCTGTAGCGGGTTTTGCAACATTGCCGCTAAAGAGGTTATGATTTTCTAACATTTCCGAAGTGTTCAAGGATCTCTAACTTTCACCACTAAGCATCCAGGCTGCATGGAGGTGGACTGCACAGCCGTCCCTCGAAGGGGGAGCCCAAATGACCTCGTTGTCGACGGGCCGTTAAACCTCACTCACAGGAAGGAGCATAATGCGGACCCAGAAGGGGTCAAGCTGTCTGCATGTGGCTATCGCCAACTTCTTTACATATGCCAGTGTGACATTAAAACAATGGAAAGTATAAGTCGAAATGACGCAGAGGAAAGCAGAAATTGTAGAAATTTTAGGCCGAATTGGCCATAACACTTTGGGCAAAACCACTTAAAACCTGTCAAACACCGGGGTATGAAACCAGGTCCTCGTGCAAGCTACACTCCTTACCGTCTCTCTAAGCCATCCCAGCCATTGTTCAAATCTGGCTACGACATCGAATTTTTCAATCTAATTCTACTCTTTCAACCTTGTTCTACACATGGTTGTGTCGAATAACATTTAATTAACACCCCATCCATGCTTGTTTTCTCATAGTGGGAGTATAAAGGTAAACAAGCGTGTTATCTAATTACGTAGTTAAATCCTAAGCCCCTTTGCGCGTCCTTTCAGGAACATTGCGTAGTTTGAGAACATAATATTGCGACAATGAAATGTTGGCATGCTAAGCGTGTAGGATAATTGCTGGATTGAAGATGATTTGTTTTGTCTGAGAATGATATCACCGCGGCACTATTCTTGTATACTTCTTCATCAGCTTCCTCCTTTGAAAATCAGAAACCAAGAGATGATCTTAAGAGTGACCTTCCTAATGTTTGTTTTGCTATATTTGAAATAATTTTAAATGCACTTCTAAACACTTCATTCAAATCCTCCGTTACAAATAAAACTTACAAGCTTCTAGGAACTCCATCATTCTGTCTATTCACCCTGCTTTAGTCAGAGGGCAGATATGTGTGTATCCCCCTGGATTGGGTACCACCTACTAGTGAAATACAGATTCCTTGTCCACAAAACACCATTGCTATCTAAGGGTAACCTTGCTGCAACCTTGAGCGACTTTCGCTCATTTTCAAATCAACCCTTCTCTCTAGCTGAATCATTAGTGAACATACAGGAGATAAAACTGTCTTTTACAACTTAGGTGCTTTATTTGTTGGCGTTTCAAGTTTCTTACATCCCATTCCACCATTTTGCTTACATTTTTCTCAAATGAGCTTTAACATTTAGGCAGTTCCTGATATTAGGCCCTTACATATCTATGCACGGAGAACTTCTAGGAACTTCATAAATGTTTCTAATGATTTTATTAGAGCTCCTTCCTGTGAAAGGAGCGGGGAAATTTTAATGTTTTTTGCAGAAACTTCATTATGTAACACAGGGTAATACATTTTCCAGTACAAGAGTAGAAATACACACGAACTCTGTGATAGTGTTACAGCAGTGCAATACGAGGCACTGGCCACTGTGCCACTCCACTTCCTTTATCAACTAATGGTTTGCCTGGATGTAACAGGTTCAGCACAGCTGACTTTGCCTCTCCATCTACACACGGACAGATGGAATCCGTTTCGATTTTCTTACTGTTAAAGTTATACCCACGTTACGGTGCGGGATCACTTCACGGTAACATGTGAGACCCGCATTCGGGAGATTGTGGGTTTGATTCCCATGGCCAACCTTCCTGACCCATGGGTTTTCAGAGGTTTCTCCGGGTCGCCAGGCGAATGGTGGAAAGGATAATTACATCCCTCGAATTTCCCGTCCTTCCATTTTGTTTCATTAATCATTTCATACATCCTTCATCCAGTTGGTTCTTTCAGGGTCGCAAATGTCTCGAAGCCGTTAGGTACAGCTTAACAGGGATTAAATGTGCGAAGGAACTCTTTCCGTCCCTTGTTGTCCATAGGATCTGGGCCGAACCCGAACCCCCTCCGTATTCCCATTCCTATGCCCACGTTAACTTTTTTCCATCGCTGCATCTGTGCATAAGAGTTCTTCTGCAGCCCACGGTTCATTTGGCGAGCCTTAGTGTTTAGTGACAAAAACTTATCTGTACTAATAGTTCATTAACGGCATATAACCAGCTGCAACATAGATATAAACCTTAGGTACTGGTTTTGGCTTCTGTACTCTAGCATACACTGAAGAGCTGATCAACTCGTTCCACTTTCTGCCCCTCATTCCTTCATTTATTGCCTGTTACGCAATATTATCTGCTTATTTCCGTCTTCTCTCTCATTTTTCTTTAATTTTTGGCACTGTAATACTTCTCTAACGTTTCGCCATCTCTGCGTTAATCTTGCCCAAGGTTTTCCCTGGCCAATGTCGGCAGTATTAGCGTCTTGGTCCCCAGAGGAAACGTCGTTCATTCTTTATGACCACTGCCCCGTCGCTCTCTAGAACGACGCCATCCATTAACAGTGAAGTAAGCTATTGCTTCTCCACCTTCATCTACTCGTCTTGCGTACTCTGCACCTGTGACTTTTAACCTTTCATAGTTATTTATTCTTACGATTTTAAGAAATCAGATTACTCTTGAAGTGAGGGAAAGGACTGTAAGCATTTATGCTGTGGATGTGGAGAAGAATTTAGCGTGTGAAATAGGTAGACTAAATAAGCAGAGGCACTATTTTAAAGAGGCTAGATGGAAGAACGATGCTAGAACTGATCAGAAAGAGGAACAACAAGTTGCTTGGATCAAGAAATGGGAAGGAACTGATGCTCTTCAATGGTGAATGGGAACGAGTTTTGGTGTAAGAAAGAATACTCGATAATAATTTCAAATTCGTTGCGGAGATAAATGGTAAATAGCCAAGAAAGAAGAATGATGAGCGCGGAGTTTGATGTGAAAAAGTTACCCATGTTTGATGGATTGCTTGATTAACTGAATTACTCTATCCACAATCAATTTTCATATAGCTTGTATTCTGCATACTTCACTTGCTATTTTATTTGTCAATCTCGTTTTACTTGATATTTTATAACACAAGTCTCTTATAAAATCGCAACTGTTTAAGGAATAGCTGAATGAACAGATCGCTGAGTGCTCTCAAATTAAATCTTATGTTCAAAAATGCTGAATATCGCAAGACAGTTCGTTTTATGATGAATGAAAACCCTGGGTAATATAAGTCCACGAACGTTGCGCTGTGAAAATAGGTAGAAAGTTATGAAAAATGCTAAACGAGGCCTTCTATTGTAAACCACTTTTTAGGGGCGGCGGGAGGGGGGGGGGCAGCGGCTTCGAACACTAAAATGCTCAAGTGAGAGGTAACGTGAAACCAATACTGCCTACTTTATCATAATTATATATGTCTTTGTGAACCGTTCTCCTGAAGTAATGCAAAAATTGCAATTTTGTTTCTTGGTTTTCGGTGGTAAACATATTGTGTAAACAAGTAGCTCCTGAAGAGCAAAGTTTCCACACATCAGTTTTCGAAATACTATCGACCAAAATAAAAATTAATGCTCCTCTAAAATAGACGTGGGCAAAAGCGGATTCATAAATCCGGTGATTCTAGAACCTTTCGCCGTGTAACCACGCAACACAACAGCACACATCCTCTTCCTTAGTTGATTTCACGAGTTCATCAGGTCACTTCCAGTCGCTTTGCGACCGGTATCAGTGGAGAAATTATATCTACTTCAACATCGTCTGCCTCATTTGTAACAAGATATTACATGGTTTTCTTCGAATCAACATTGAACGGCTTTATTGTAGATATCATGCCGTATGCAACGAAAAAGTAGTGTTTTCTGATCTACACTTTTATGTATGTTGTACACTTTTCTATTATTATTATTATTATTATTATTATTATTATTATTATTATTATTATTATTATTATTATTATTATTATTATTATTATTATTATTATTATTATTATTATTATTATTATTATTATTATTATTATTATTATTATTATTATTATTATTATTATTATTATTATTATTATTATTATTATTATTATTATTATTATTATTATTATTATTATTATTATTATTATTATTATTATTATTATTATTATTATTATTATTATTATTATTATTATTATTATTATTATTATTATTATTATTATTATTATTATTATTATTATTATTATTATTATTATTATTATTATTATTATTATTATTATTATTATTATTATTATTATTATTATTATTATTATTATTATTATTATTATTATTATTATTATTATTATTATTATTATTATTATTATTATTATTATTATTATTATTATTATTATTATTATTATTATTATTATTATTATTATTATTATTATTATTATTATTATTATTATTATTATTATTATTATTATTATTATTATTATTATTATTATTATTATTATTATTATTATTATTATTATTATTATTATTATTATTATTATTATTATTATTATTATTAATTATTGTTATTATTATTATTTATTATTATTAATTATTATTATTATTATTATTATTATTATTATTATTATTATTATCATTATCATTATTATTATCGTTATCGTCATCGTCATCGTCACCGTCACCGTCACCGTCATTATCATTATCATTGTGATTATTATTATTATTATTATTATTATTATTATTATTATTATTATTATTATTATTATTATTATTATTATTATTATTATTATTATTATTATTATTATTATTATTATTATTGCAAATTAAATGTGGCAAACTTCTAGAAGGTTTGCAATCTAAACATAACAAATATACCAGGATATGTGACAACTCTCTTAATCAACGAATCCAGTTATAAAATTCTTATTTCAGATGTATAAAATCACTTAATACTCAGCCAGAGGATAAACTAATTATTTATATTTCAACTTAAGACTTGAAAGCTGAGTTTACTTCACATAGATTCCATGATTTCAGGAATCTTGAGAATGTCATTTTAATGTTTGTTAACCCTTTTACTGTAGGTGTAGTCAATGTAAGAGTTAACTTGCAATGTGAACTCATAGATCTACAAACATACCAGTGAAAAAAGACAAAAGTAGAGTATAGTGACAAAGGTAAAGATTTAGTTGGCACAAAGGTATTCAAAGAACTGTGTAAAGTAATATATGTTGGTCTGAGAGAATTTGTGGCATCTGTTACAGCAGTCTTGCTCCCCGTATGTCTGCAAACAATGTTTTACTTTGATGACCACACTAAAATCAAAATCGAGATCTGACATTTCAGATAACCAGTTCTCGGCGCAAATGCTTATTGCTGTTACAGATATTACGCCAGAAATTGAACGTCTCCTCATATGTGCGAATGATGACAATGTGGTTAATTCCGATTTCATTTAACAAATATATGACCACCTCTTTCCTGTTTGAAATAAACGCGCTGGTCGTTAACTGTATCAATCCACCACTGTCAAGAGTTTAAGAAGCGACGAATTACCACATCTTCAACCTGCAAGAATGTTACGCGGGTTGCGTGCACAGTGGATTCGGAGTAGACTCCGACCCTGCTCCACTAGCATGGGGTAGGTAATTTTGCTCAGTGATGATAATCGTAATTGTTTAAAACAAAGTGCAAAATCTGTGCTTACGTAGCCCGAATGTCAAAACATCACTCATTCTGTGAAACAGTTATGATCTTGGCGAATCCGATGCTAGAACTCTAACGTGCATTACTCATCCTATGTACAGCAATCCTCTCATATACCTGTAATACAATAAGATCACATGTAGTAACAATTATTGTGTTGAAGGAATTCCTTCCGAAGAACCCTATTGCCAATGCCCTCTTCCAGCTTGAATCTTTAAACATGAGACCAGAGGCCTTCAAGGTATTGTAAGGGCGTGTATATTCAAAGAAACCGGTTACTGACTAATTCTGAGAAAGAAATACCGATCTTTTAGCCGCTGTTTCTGCAGAACGTTTTCCTGCACTGGAGTAACACTCTTAATGTCACTGCCATTTTTCTGCTGAACATACCTATTGCTATACACCATATCATGTAAAATATAATGGATAGGAATTAGTAACAATTATTCTTTGTGCAGTGTATCAAGTCGCTTTTCTCTTCTGTATATGTTTTGTAAGTCTGTAACTACCGGAAGCACATATTTCCTTTCGTCGGGTCCAAATGACCTTCTAGTCGACGGGCCCTTAAACCTCACGCACGTACGCACTCACCCGCCCATCCACCCACTCATTCACTCACCCACCCACTCACCCGCCCACCCACCCAATCACTCACTCATCTGGCCGTCCACCCAACTACTCACTCATTCACTCATTCACTCACTCACTCACTCACTCACTCACTCACTCACTCACTCACTCACTCACTCACTCACTCACTCACTCACTCACTCACTCACTTTCCCTTTGTGACAATGGCATACAATATAATATTGGGAAGAGAGGTTAATGCGCGTTCTTATTTTAATAAAAAGAACAAAGAAAAGTAAAATGAATATCCCAGGGTCTAAACATCTTTTCAGTGTAACTCAGCCTATGCTTAATACAAGTAAATGAGAATTTCATAACGATTTTAAATTAAAAAGCGAAAAAAAAAAAAAAATAACAAATAAAATTAATAGCGTCTAATATTAAATTACTGGAAGTTTCCACTGAGTTCCCCTTAACTGAAGCTGCACAGCAAGCAGACAAACAAAAGATTGCTACGTTTTTGCGAGTTTGTCCTTATTCTGAGAAGACGAATGTAAGGAACTCAATAGCTCAAAGGACTTCGGACCCATTTGAGCATTGTTTCGTGCATTCATAGTTCGATATTACCTACTCGTTAAGGGGAGAATGTACCTTCTATCTCCGCCATGTTAAATTTGACATTTTCAATGTACCTCTTCTGAAGAACTATGGATAACACAGCAATGATTTTTTTATCACATATACTTACACTATTGGGCAATAAAACGACATGTTTGTGAGTATATAGCATTAAAATTGTAAGTGTAATAACTTTATTAAATAATAATACTTTTTGGTATACTTGAAAAGAAAAAGAAAATTATCAGTTTCCTTGATAATAACATCTAAGTGCTGAAAAAATGTCAGTTTATAGATATGTGTCAGGGAAACAGTCTGTTAACATTTTATTGCTCTAGCATAAGTAGTTTCAAAGAAAAGGTACATAAGGCTTAGAAAAACAAAAGTTACGGGAAAATAAGTTTAAAGTTTTACAGTGCTTAAAACATTCCTGCCCCATACTTAGTGTTGTCGATCTTCTCTACTCCTCTTCTTGTACCTTCTCTACTGTCTAGCACTTTTATAGATATCTTCTGCCTCAATGTCAGCCTTGGTAACATGATATTGGTCCATTTCTGTAAAAAATTTTAACATATTCCTCCCCGGAGTAATACCTAGATGTTGCAGCACTCTCACCTGACCTACGTTTCCACTGTTGAATGTCAGCACTGCATCATAATATCTAATATTGTTTTCATAGCCATTTTCTGTAGCTTTACTAGTGCGAAATTGATGCTGCGCAGCTCATGCATTACATTTCAGTACTAGTTTTGCCGCTAATCTATATCTGGCTGTAATATCTTCAAAGCATATTATACTAGCACTTGCATTACAATATTTACATTTGATGAATGCATTTATGCTTTCTGGAAGTAGATGCATATCAATTATTATATTTTCACCACTGCTTGCAGAGTCTTCTGTCTCTTCACTCATGTAATTAGGGGAGGAGAATAATTTTCTTCTTGAAGAATTAGAGCTAGAAGTACTTTAGTTTGGAACAACACAATCATGTGGGGTTGTGGAGTTGAATCCCCTAACCTAACACTTTGATCACTAGGTGTTGTACAGTTTTCAAGTCCTGAGTTATTTTCAGTTTTCATTATTTATATTCGCCTTTTTCTTCCTACCAGGACCCCATACCTTTTTTCTGAACACTTTAGGAGAATATCTAGCCATTTTTCTCATTCAATAACAAAACATGTTTAGAAGCGTAGGATGACAAAAAAAAAAAAAAAAAAAAAAAAAAAAAGCAAGCAAGTGAAAGAGCAATAACAAGCAAGTTTGACAATAGCTGAAAGTGTGAAATGCATAAGAAACTATCCCTAAACATAAAATATCAGAGAAAGTTCTGAGAGGAGCCAGAAGGGAGTGAAAAGGGGGCGTGACCTACTCTGCAGCATGTGATTTAAACCCACTTTTAGGCCCTTTAAATAAGTTTCTGGTGCAAAACAAATTCATATTCATATAAAACACACTTCAAACTATGAAAATAAGAAAAAAAATTATATTTCCACCATTTTTAAGGTACCTTCTCCCCAGGACGCCAAACTTCAAGCAAACACACACACACACACACACACACACACACACACACACACACACACACACACACACACACACACACACACACACACACACACAGACAGAGAGAGAGAGACTCTTATGCTAAGGAAGTCACTCAATATCAACACCGCTAATGTAAAGAAACAGCCATAAAACACGAGTGACATTAAAAAATGGTTCTATTTAGTTTTCTTCCTCAGGGATCTTCGGTCAGAAATCAATCAGAGCATTCTCTGCGGTCACGTGCTTACAGCCGCTACGAAGTAGGCTTGTGTACTTGAAGTGGCGTTCTTATTTAGCAGCACTATACCTTTCTAGTCACTGTGAGCAATTATATGAGCCTACGAGGGCCGCTGGGGAAGGCGTGGAGTGGAAATTCCACACACCTCTACAGTAGCATTTCTTGTGAACGCTCCTATAATTGATGACATCGCGTCAAACAATTTGAGCTGCGAAATGTTTCAAAGGATGTGAAACGCTGAACTAGGAATAAGGGCTTCCTGTTCTTGAAATTTGTCAAGATGGTACCTAGTCAGTGTCGATGAGTTGTAATCACTCGATCCTGAGTGACCATAATGGAAGAGCTCTCAAGGAAGATACACACTTAGCTTGACACGCTGAAGGGGCTAAAACGGGAGCGCGTGTGAATGAGGTCACTAGCCTGCTATATATTGTTTGTATTCACTCACTTTAATGCGGGTTGTGGACCAAAATAGTCGCGACATGCACCCACGCTTCAAGGTTCACGAGTCTAGGAGAAAATATACTACCTTCCTGTTCCGGATGCGGTTTCTTTTGTTACTCATTAACAAGTTGACTCACCCATACTTAGAAAGGAAAGGACAAGCACTAGAGCAGCGGTTTCCAAAACTTTCCTGCAGGAACCCTTCCCCATATAATACTGGCGATACGCGAGCATCCTCTTACCTATTCATTCTGATAAGCGTTTATATTTGAGAATAAGTAAAACTAACGGTTTCAACATTCAAACATCTTCTATCCGTGATAAATTTACACAAGTATGCTCATATTTATTTCTGGCATCGAGTTCTTGTGATTGACACCAAGAATCGGAAACCAAGAAACGGAAACTTTGAAACAAGCTAGTCGGATGATGGGTAAACGTGCAGCAAATCAATACAAATTGTGTGTTTTAATGACCTGCTTCTTTTTCCAGCACTAAGATATTGCCCATTGCTCATGATTTCCTACTCATTCAAAAATGTGTGCAACTTAATCAGTATGATGAGTACCTCAGAAGCTACTCACAGAATGTTTTAAGACATATTTAAATTTGTCGATTTATCTTCTTCTTCTCCTTCTTCTTCTTCTTCTTCTTCTTCTTCTTCTTCTTCTTCTTCTTCTTCTTCTTCTTCTACTTCAAGGTTAAACTATAAAGCCCGTTCCTACGCAAGGACATCTTCCCATCTGGTTTTTGGCCATCCTGATGAACGCCATCTTTTTGTCAATTAATATCTTAAATGGATTATATTTTAATCAGAAACTTATACACGCTCTGAGAAAATAATAAATAAATACTATTTTTTCACTTCAAGTACCTATATTTTAGGGTGGGGAAATTCTCCTTAAAATCTTATTTTGACACGCTTAATGATTGACTCAATTACGACATTCGGTATTTATCAGACTTTTTGTTCGGCTTGCTGTTCCCTCGCCCCCTGTACCTCCCCCTCCCTTCTTCTGTCTCTCCTTCCCTCCCACCATCCCTCTCCCTCTCTCTCTCCGGTCTTCTCCGTTTCACAAACCCTTTAATAAAATCATTTTTTTTGGTTCAGTTGACCACATAATCTCTCTTAAATGATTATTATCAATATAGAAATTGTCGTTTTGATCCACTTTGGCTTGAAGGGAGTAAGCGTGTGCGTGGCATATGTGCGCGTGTGTGTATGTGTAATTAAATTATTTTCACTCATTTACTTAATAAACTTTAAAGTGATTACACTCAAATATATAGGAACAGCTCTTGTAACCTTTAGCAGAGATTTATTATTTTAATCATATTCCATGAAAGCTTTACCACATTAAAGCTTTCAATACCATGGCGCCCAAAAAGGATCTTTAATATATGAACATAATGAAGATTGGTTCGGAAAATTACGAGGATATAAAAATCAAAACAAGAATACCTTTTAGAAGACAAAATTAAAATATATTTTAGGCATTTACCGATAAGAAAGCTTGTACCAAACCTATTACTTACATCGCCTCGTCTGTTTATAAGATGATATATTTCTTTCGTCCCCTGTGCGTATGCCTCAATGTAAATCTTTCACACAGAGCCCAGCTTGAGAACCACCGCAGTAAATGCATCTTGGGGAAAAACAAATGCACATCTATGAAATTTATTTTAGAGGATTGCAATTTCAACGATACTCACAAAATGATTATTAATTCCAACTTCAAATTACATTACAATAACTCATAATATTCCAGACATTTGAAAGATGTAAAGAAACAGTAGTGGTATAAATAAAAGCCTAGGTATATTGGGAGGTGTACTTGATATGAGACAGTAGAGATTTGCACCCAGTTCCCACAGGTAGTTAATCTGCAGCACGTTCGCCGAATCAATTATTAACACTGGCTAAAGTTCATGCATAGTTGAGCATCTACCCTGAATGCGAATGAGCTTCAGCACTGTTTCATTTTGTTAGGACTAACATAGAAGAATAGTGTTTGCAATCCTGTTATGTAGGTCGACACGTAAACGTATACAACAGAATTTACCCTTCAAACGTTTATTTTCAATGCATAAAACCCACTGTAGATCTAAATGAATGTGCGAGGATAGAGTACTGAAACAATAATCTCATTTACCAATTTGTGTTTTCTACTTTGGTTTTATATACCTGTTTTAGAAGGGACAACCATTCAAAAGTAATGTTGCAGTTATAAAATCAAAAGCACTAAATACCTGATAAAGATTCGGTTTTTCACATTATAGAGACTATCTACTCCATTCAATGTTGGATCGTCACCTCTTGGTCGAGGTATTATTGCTTTTGTTATATTATAAATACTTCCTCCTTTTCTTATGTTTCTGAACATCTGAAGTATCCATGTGCAGTAAAACAGGCCATTCCAAAATGGCAGACAAAAGATTTGACGAATATTCTAGTGAGGATATTGATATTTCAATTGAAGAGGCGAAGTCAAACAACTGTAATTTTAAATATAGCAGATCTACCGTTTACTAACGCAAATTTGTTCATTTATATTCATCATATATGTGTAATTCCTCACTTCCCTGGTATAAACACTAAAATTATTGTTGTTGTTGTTGTTCTCATAGCCAACTGGATTACTTGCAGCACCAACTGTGAAAATAAATCTTAATTAAAATGTATGAATGTTATTTTAAGTTATTTACTTTTAAATTGCTATGAATATTAAATAGTATTAAAATGAATTATTAATTATTTAGTGGAATACTCTAAACAAATACCACTAGAGGTTTTCATATTTGGAATAATGTTTCTTGCCCTTCGCGCTCGCAAAATTATCATAAGTAATGCCACGAGTGATTGTCAATTTGCCTAGGGAATTTGACTACACGAGTTGCATTTATTAAAACTATTTCACGAATAAAAGATGATATAGCCTATGAAATGTTATTTAAATGCTGCAGTGTAATCACTAATCTCTTAAAAGAAACGTGTAGCACAGCGTCCATTGGCACGGCCTACAAGATTATCATATTGATGCAACTTTTTAAGACGTTCGCAATGTCAGAAATTGGAGTATCTGGTGTTAGTTTATAATTTCGTTAAACATAAAATTTGTTGAACTGATTCCAAACATATTTCCTGTTGTATTCAGTGTACCGAATTATTTCATCTATTTAAGCGTTAGATAAGTGAGAGTCAGCCATATTTCACATTTGAATAGCAGCTCTCTTGCGTCAAATTACGTCAGCTGTTGCGCATCTGTATCACAGTGCAGCTAGGTTCTCTAACCTGATCATAACATAAGAAAAGCAGAGAAAATGATAACTAAAATTCAGAGAAGGTGACAATGAAGTGAGATAATTTTTTAAGGTTTCATTGGTTGAAATTTGAAGTTGTTATGCACATGGTTGGTTGATTCAATCAAGTTACGTATGAGTGGAATAGTTACCGTATGAAACCCTCAAGTAGTATTACTACAGATAATTTCAATGCATAACTATGAGAAAACGTTTATCTGCTTTGTTGAAGTGATCACAGAATTTTACGAGTGTTTCATGAGGTCGTGGTTTTACACCGTAGTAACCGGCATTACGACAGACTTATAAAGGAGGCAATTGAAATTAAATTAGAGCCAAATTACGGCCGAGTGCAGTTTGGGCAGGAATACTTAAAAAGAAGGGATAGCAGCTAACATAATGGCCCTAAAAACTTCAAATCTTATATAATACAACCAATGTTCCTGAAGAAGGCCATGGTTTTGAGATGACCATTTATTTCGTATGCAGCTCTCGATGAAGGGCATGAGTTTGAGATGGCCATTTATTGACTATGCATTCCTTGATGATAGACATGGAGTTTAATATGGTCGAAAGCTGAACAATATCACAAATATTACACAGCTGATAACCCGAGAAGCTCTAAGACATAATCATCGCCGTGAAAGCTTCAAATCGTATACGCTTGTTTAAAATCCATATATGTTAACAGATAATTCAGTCATAAGGGGATGTAATGAAATAATGAAGCCCAGAATATCTCCCTTATCTCAGTTACTTTGCTGAGTAAACAGTAACCGAGAACAGCACTGTAATATTGAAAATATCACTTTTATAGTTACTGCATAGGACGCTTAAGTACGAAATACAAATAACTGCGACTAAATGCAAAAAATTAAAATGTTGGTGCTTTTTGTATTAACGGCCAGCATTTACATAGAACAAGTAGTTGTTCTAAATATAAATCTTAAATTGTTTAAATGCTTCATAAAATGTTTCTGAAATATTTTGTTTCTTTTTTCAGGTGAGTATAATTTGAGAATGTTCAGCATTTCCTACACAACTTTCTTAGGGTAAGTTAAAATATGTTTGGAGTATATAAGTGTGTAACTAATGTTTATTTCAAATGAGGATATTATCGTCGTCAAGCGTGTTGTAGATCCAGAACTACAGATGCCTGCACATCGCACATACATAGTATCTGATATGCGCAAAATAACAATGCCCGACTTTCCTGCCGAACAAGAGAAGGGAAATGGCAGCCTCAGTGTTTTCGTTAATTGTTGATTTGTTGCCAGCCACAGTTTCTTTCATTTCAATATGTTTTTCGTTTACTTCTATTCATTAGCTAGCTAAATATCAATTACTCTTAATTTTATTTCCGTATGCGACTTTTGAGTCATAGCAAAATAAAGGCAGATTATTCCAAATGTGGTGCGTATCAACAATTTCATCATAATCATCATCATCATCATCATCATCAATTTATTATTACTATTATTATTATTATTATTATTATTATTATTATTATTATTATTATTATTATTATTATTATTATTATTATTATTATTATTATTGTTGTTGTTGTTAATCTTTCTAACTAATACAAGTTCGTAAATAATTGCAATCGATTCCGTTAAGATGCTTATTTCGGGCAAGAGATAATGCGCAGTAGTCCACTGCGCGGCGTAGCTGATATTTCTTCCTAATCATAGCTATCTAGGTTTTATACTGCTACAGGAATTAGAGGCACAAATTTGATTTGTTACATTCATATGGCTTTCTCTACCCTCTGTAGCTTACAAACTCTCTATCGGTATAAAAATCATTCTTAAAAACCATTTTTCTACCTATTTCATTTTAATTGAAATAAACCTTAGTAGAAATAGCTACATTATGCACTCCATTAGAAATACAAAGCGAATAGCGATTGTCAAATGTTTCAGCTCAATTTCGTACTCTTTCTATGCAATCGCGAGAAACAACTGGATATCTAAAGGACATCAAAGGAATGACAAAGTGTTGAACAATTTAAACCATTATTAACGGATATCTAGGAAATAGCATATACCACAAAAAAGTTGAAATGTTTTAAGAGACCTGTATTTTGTGCAGTATATTTCCGTTTATCGCTTAAGTTTTCCCAGTTATACAATATTGTACACATTTCCTTCCCAACGAGGATGACCTCGGAGGCTATTCCTAGAAAGTTCAAGATATATGTTTTATTTATCATCATCATCATCATCATCATCATCATCATCATCATCATCATCATCATCATCATCATCATCATCATCATCAATTTATTATCTTGGGCATATACGAGTACTATTTTAAATCGGCTTTAACGATTTTGATTACATAATTGTGTGTTTAAGAAATTTTCACAACAAATGAAATGGAGGTGTATCTTGGATTTTGTGGAAGTAGCCTTTGAAGTTCCTTTCATTCTGAATAACTTTTGTATAAACTTAAGCAATAGATAAAATATTACTTGCACAAAACATACAGATCTTGTTGAGCACACACTTTATGTGAAATATGTGTTTTTATGGGGTTAATCATTTCACAGATATTCCTGGTTATTGGTTTGAATTTTTCAAAACTTATACTTTTCCCAAGTGGGTAGTCATTATTTTTTCTACCTTTCTTTATTTTCTTTTCCCCCTGATCATGCAAAGAGAATGGAACTTTAAAGCCATCACTTAGCTACAGCACTTAAAATATCTGACAATCGCTTAAGCCTACTGTATTCCCCATGTCCTACTTGCACCTACAAGGGAATATGTAATAAAACAATTTCTACGAATACTTGTATCGATTTGACAGGAAATGGATAGAAGAATAAGCTTTTGAAAGTATAGTATGTGCAAGAGTGAGTAGAGAAAGTAATGTGAGTGCAGCGCATCATATGTTTTTATTCAGGGTGCCTCAAAACGTGAATTTCCGATGGAAAGTTACCAGTTGTACAAAATTCACTCAGAATGAAATCGATTTCAAAGGCTGTTCCCAGAAAGTTCAAGATATATCTACATTTACTGTTACAAAAATATGCCGAATTTATGGTAGGTAATTTAATCAAAATCATAACATTTTTGATAAAATCAACATATTTGGAAAAATGTTCATGTAAAGGGTATTTTCTTGCAAATCTTCGTGTCGCATCCTTGGAAGACGCTGAATACCAACTTTGGTATTTAGCCAACTTCTCGTTTTTAGTTACCTATGCTGTCCACAGGCAAACAGAAAAGACAGGCATACAGATCTTTTTCTTTAACTGATTTTGGGCGTTGGTGGGGGGGGGGGGGGTGGTGTAGGATTCAGAGAATCTTAAAAAATGTATTTTGGCGAAATCACGGTTTCAAAGTATTAGGTGAAATATATTGCTTCCCCTACTTACTGTAAGTTCGTATTAGGGAAAAAAATGAAATATTGAAAAAGATAACAGTGAATGTATGGAATATCGCTGATACCATAGAAA